>JABUQX010052406.1:27500-55007 GCA_015478945.1 Trachelipus rathkii
CAAAACAAAAAGTTCCTTGCGAGGTCTGTAATGAAGACCTTAAACTAAGACCAAAACAAAAATTAATACGTGACTGGGATGGGGTGAAAACATGAACCAAAAACAAAATAGTAAAATAATAACGTTGGCCGAAGTTTAACCTCAGTTTAAGAACAAACAAAAAATATAGATGGCGTTTGTTATCGCCCAGGAATAAGAATAAGACACAAAAATAAGACCCTGTAAATTACTACAGGAATTAGATTTGTGATTTAAATAATTTTAAGATATCTTTAATATTATCTATTAAATTACATAGCTATTGAAATAGTTGAAATAAGATAGATCTTACCCTATAAGATAAAACGTTTCAATGAGGGTCTTATTCTAAGAATTTCACGATGAGACGAGTCAAGGAATCCAGGAGTGACGAATCTTGGGTAAGTACTGTAACAAAGGGATGAGTGAGTACTTCCCTGTATTACATATTTAGTAGATGTTAATTAGGATTGCAAAACAATGTTACATACCTGGGAGAATATCGATCCTATTATGTAAGTGTCTAAATTCATGGGTACATCAACATCAATGATTTGATGGAACTAACGTCATCATAACTTTGGTAAGTGGCTTCCATTAAGCTTTATAAGCTTTTTTTTACTAATGTGCTTTTAAGTTTATAACTAAGATATAAATTACAAATCATGGAGTGTTAACTGTAGGAGAGAAAAACTGTTTT
Source organism: Trachelipus rathkii (assembly GCA_015478945.1). Taxonomy (NCBI): domain Eukaryota; kingdom Metazoa; phylum Arthropoda; class Malacostraca; order Isopoda; family Trachelipodidae; genus Trachelipus; species Trachelipus rathkii. The sequence continues at coordinate 28,219 of JABUQX010052406.1, forward strand.
AGAAGCTAAAAAAAATACAAATGCTTCCTTACTGAAAAAACAAAAATAAATATCTTATCAGAACTTAGAGAAATTTCTGCTTATTTTCCGGGTTACGGATAAGTTTCCATTATGGATTATTCTTTTTACCATGTTTACAATACATCCTATATATTACTTAATAACTAAGTGAAATGTTTTACCTGGATCCACAATTACCACCTACATATATCATATTAATATATATTATATATATTTATTTTTATCGAAGTTTAAATAGAAAACACGAGGAGGCATAGACATTACAAATATCGTTTATTTATTTATTATATAAATTAAATTATATATATTAAATAATATAATCGTCCATCATCCACTTCTTCCCCAAAATGGGGTAAGGTGCGTGAACATGCCACAGTAGGACAAGATGTCGAAAACTGACACAAGTCGAAAGAAAGCCCACTCTTTTACAGTATGAGAGCTCGTTCGCAGTCGAAGATCCAATCTAGAGCTTCACGGACAGCGACGGACCTCACCTATGTATCTTTGTCAATGTGGGTTCTGCCTTGGCTCCAGTGGGTCACACACACACCTCACGATAAAACCGCATTCACTCCTATTAATTGCCATCTTTCTTCTTGGCTTCTGCGCTAAATCTCACATTTTCTCTCTCCAGATTCCTTTAACTAACTCAACGCTACTTTTTCTCAGTCTCCCACCGGTCGATTCCAAAACACTCACCACTTGGGTTGGGAAAGGAAAATCAAGCTCGTTTTTTCGAAAAAAACGGTTTTCATGAAGAAAAAAAACAGCTATAAATATATTATTATATATATTATAATATATATATATTATATATTATATATAATATCATATTCATATATGATATATATATATATATTATATATATATTATATATATATATTATATAATACATATTTTTTAACACATCCACTCCTTTCCAAAACTGGGGTAAGGTGCGTGATGCGCCAGAAACAGAAAAGTAGTAGAAGAACCTGACACAAGTCGAAAAGAAAGGCCAGTCTTACCGCCCCTTTATACTATTAGTGAAGCTTAGTGCGCAGTCAGAAGATCCAATCTAGAGCTTCAACGGACCGCGACGGACTCATATGGTATTTGTCAATTGGGGTTTCATACCTTGGCCCAAATGGGTCACAACCACATCCCTCCACAAAACCCCGCATTCAATCCTATTATGCATCTTTTCCTTCTGGCTCTGCAACTCACATTTCTTCCTCAGGCAGTTCCTTTATAACCTCAACCCACTTTTTCTGCAGTCTCCCAGCCGTCGATTCCACACACTCACCATTGGTGGGAAAGGAAAAATCAAGCGTTTATTTCCGAAACAAGTTTCAATGCAAAGAAAATACACCAACAACAGCCTGAAAAAAACAAAATTTTTTTTTCGTTTTTTTCAATTAATGTTGAATTTTCTTTGACAACTTATATTTTTAAAATTTTAGCAAATATCTTTTATTTATTTTTTTTGGTTCAATTCTATTCTTGGAAGCCCTTGAGTTGTGTTCAAAAATTTTTATGGGTTTCTCATATTTTTATTTTATATTCTGATTTTTGATTATTCATTTAATATTTTTGTGTGGCTTCATTAATGGTTTTCTGAACTCTGAATTTAACCTTAGGAAATTTTTTTATCATAATTATTTAATCAAGAATTTGAAGAATTGCCACATGCAAAAAGTCGTGTGATTGTACTTTTTAAGGAAATAAAATGGTTGCAAAGGCCCGCATGAAAAACTTTTATTGTGTAGACGTTGCAAATAAACTAGTATTTATTGCTCCATAATCTAGACCTAGGAAATTCTGGTAAATTTGCCAACTGAGAGAGATGATATTGCTGCTAAGGCAGCTAACTTAAGAGTCTTGTTATGCCGTGTTCTCACCACTGTCATTTCTCAGACAGATACTTCATAGACTGAGATATCAGACTTATAGTCATATCATAAATGTAAATGTGGCTGAGTCAAGCTGATGACCCCAGTTGATAAGAGCTATGACAGAATACAGCACAGTAGTCAGTAGTGCCTGGGGTTTGGGAGTGGAGACTAGTGATTAGTGAATCCAAAGAGTTGATATTCCAAAGCCAATATTTATAATTTAGTCATTCTCTCATCCTCCTTCATTTACATATCTTTGGTTAATAATTTTTAATTGTCAATATTTTTTATTATTTCGATTGCTCCTTATAGAGTCACTTTTGAGTTTTTTTCATTCAGATTCCATTCTATATAATATAATATACATTAATATTAAAAGCTAATTTTATTGATTATATGATACAAATGTAAAAATACATAGTTTAAATTGTAAGTAGAAGCCTTACATAACAGCACTGCAGTGCTACAACTACTGTAATTGTAACGAAAACAAATGATAAAATTTAAGAGAGAGGTAGTTCTGCTATTTATAAATCATAATGGAAATATTATTAATTTCAAGTATCCTTATATTATGAAAAATAATTTCAATCAAACGACGTCTGATTAGGCTTTTCTTATCTAAATATTTACCTAAATCAAATGAATCAAAAGAAAAAACCTGAAAAAAACGAAAAAAAATGAAAAATAAAACGTTTTTTCTTTGAAAAATACTTAATTATAATAAAAATTACTTAAATTTAAAAGTAAATTATTAATATGTATATGATACAAATGTTAAATACATAGTAAAATTAGTAAGTAGAAACCTACAACAGCAGTCTGCAGGCTACACCTACTGTAAATTGGTAACGAAAACATTGAGTATAATATAAAGAGAGGGTAGTTCTGCATTTTATAAATCATATATGGATAATATTTTATTTTAATTTCAAGTATCCTTAGATTTGAAAAATGAAAATACTCAGTGACTTATAAAGATTAGCCTCTTTATACTTTTTGAAAAATACCTTTTAATGATCAACAATGAAAATAAACAAAAAACAAAAAAATGAAAACAAGGTGTGGATCAAGACCTAAGCAATAATGAAAAAACGGTTTGATACACAATTACTGAAGAAAGGTAATTAGCTAACAAACCCTATCATCATTCTTTCACATGACCAAACATCTCAACGTATTTTCATTATTCTCTCATTTATCCCTTTCTTCACACTAAAACTCTCTAATATGTTTCATTCTTTTATTCAATTCTTTCTCATACTAACTAAGCCCCTAAGATTTCCATTGTTAATCATGTACTTTAGATTATAGCTACCTCTTTTCCAGACGAAGTCTCACTATTAAATCATTAACACAGTAAACATCCTCATGAAATGACCATACCGACCAAGGACCTAGTTCTTTAGATTCCCCAACACTTAAATTGCACCACATTCCTGATTCACAACTTTTTTCCTACTAACACTCTGCATATCCGTTCCCTTTTTTCTATCCACCATATTACTAATATATTTAACTCAACACTTATTCCAAGCTGCTTCACCATCTAATAAAGTTCAACACCGAGATGTCCTCACTCAAATCATCACCTTACCTTAATCTGCTTTACTTTCAATCCTCTTTTACACATCCCTGCCAAATTCTCTACCAATTTCCCTTCAAACTTCTGCTTCAGATTCCGACACAAACCAAATTCATCCGCATATAATAGGTAGGGCAACCTCCACTCTCTTCCATTCTCCATCATTTTAAACACCATCTCCATGCCACCTTATTCCTCTAATCAAAAAAAAAAAAAAGAAAACTCATAATTAATCTACTAAATTAATTTACCAAGGAGACATAACACATTCTGCCCACTCATTATTAAATTAAACACAATTTTTCGACTCCATTATTTACCAAGCTTCACTATCCGTCATAGCTTTTTGATTCCATTCAGAAGGCTACAAAAAACACCATATATCAATAACACCTCCAATACAGCTTCATTATTAATCATATACGCAAGTTGCAAATCATAAAACTCAATAAATTTATTCTTCTTTCTCCCTCATTTCTCAATCTTTGTTTCAAGTAAGGGTAATCATCCACAAATGATTACAACTAAACAAGCTTTGATTTCTTCGAACAATAGTCATCAGTCACTCTGATTCAGTCTTCCACAAAATAATGCTATGATTTTCCTACAACATAAATAATACTAATTCCCTAAAATTTGTCTACAGTATCCTCTCTCCTTACTCTAAATAAGGGATACTATTCTATGCTCTCCTTCCATTCCTCAAAAACTATACCTCATACGCTGATGGACACAGTTCAATAATTATAATTAATCACCTTCTAATCTGTTTTTTGATAATGTCATCAAATAATTTAATCTATACATTAAGATTTCTCATTGTTCAACTTTCTCTCGCTCTACCCATTACTTCCTCTGTACTAATGACCTTCATCCCCAAAATACTATTCTTTCTTGCACCATCAAACCCACACATTTCCTATCACCTCTTCATTACTGCATTGTTGCAGATTTTCGAGTTCTCCACACTCCCTCCATCCATTTACATCTAGTTACGAAAAGCACTATCCCTAAGCAGATTCCCTTACTCAGTTGAGCTTAAGTCACGAAAATTTGAGATGTAAAGAGTCTTTTGAGGTGATGTAACGATTCTTTTAATAACATTTTACCTCTCTCTCTGAGAAAGTGACACGTGTTTTTATCTTCTTTCTATCACTCTCTCACTCTCTCTCTCTCTCTCTCTTCTCTCTCTCTCTCTCTCTCTCTCTCTCTCTCTCTCTCTCCTCTCTTCTCTCTCATGTCTCTCTACGTCTCTCTCTTCTGTCCTCCTCCTCCTTCTCTCTCTTCTCTCTCTCTCTCTCCTCGTCTCTCTCTCTCTCTCTCTCTCTCTCCTTCTCTCTCTCTCTCTCTTCTCTTCTCTGCTCCTCTCTCTCTCTCTCTCTCTCTCTCTCTCTCTCATCTTCTCTTCTCTCTTCTCTCCCTCTCCCTCTTCTCTCTCTCTCTCTCTCTCTCTCTATCTCTCTCTCTCCTCTTCTCTTCTTATCTCTCTACTCTCTCTCTCCCTCTTTTCTTACCTCCGTTTTCTTTCTCTTTCTCTCCTCTCTCTCTCTCTCTCTCTCCTCTTCCTTCTCTCTCTCTCTCTCCTCTCTCTCTCGCTCTCTCCCTCTCGCACACTCTCTCTCTTCTTCTCTCTCTTCTCTCTCTCTCTCTTCTCTTCTCTCTCTCTCTCTCTTCTTCTATCTCTCTCCTCTCTCTTCTCTCTCTCTCTCCCTCTCTCCTCTCGTCTCTGCTCTCTCTCTCTCTCTCCTTCTCTCTCTCTTCTCTCTCCTCCTCTCTCTCTCTCTTCTTCTCTCTCTCTCTCTCTCTCTTTTCTTCTCTCTCTCTCTCCTCTCTCTTCTCTCTCTCTCTCCCTCTCTCTCTCTATCTTCTCTTGTCTCTCTCTCTTTCTCTTTCTCTTCCTTGCTTTCTCTCTCTCTTCTCATCTTTTAGTCTTCCTTTTTCTCTTATATAATCCCAAATACCTTTTCTTTTGAGATCTGTCAATGGTTTTAGCACTCAACAGCATTTTTTCTTTCATACGCTTTCTGCATACCTTTTCATTCCACACTCATTGTTTGACCCTTATTCTACTACTTAGATTTCATCCAATCTTTCTGCACTATTAACTAACACAGGCTTCTCATTTGCGTCCAGATTTGGTTCGTTTCATCCTGCCCACATTCAACTGATTTATTTGAAAGAGCTCTTATATACTTTTCCTTATTACCTTGTTCACTTACTCCTCACTCTAATCTCTCTCTCTCTTCTATCTCTTTCTCTCATCTCAAGCCCCACTATCTTTAATCCAGCAATACCTCAAATCTTCTCACCAAATAATACTCATATACTTCTTCACTTCAACATCTCTGCCTAACACCAACTCTAGTAAACTTATAAATACTCTTGTGTTTGAAGAAAGTATCACATACACACATACTTCTCTCCTCACAGAAATCAACCACCTTCCTACCAATCTCATTTTCTCTGCACCCCAAAGTCACCATTGTCATAGTCATCCTTTTCGATCACTATCCAACATTATGCCTCCTACTTAATTCCTGCAAAGCTCCTACTCACCCCATCCAAAACATCATTCAGATTATCCTAGAAAATCTCACTTTCCTCAACATTGGCTTCAGATAACCTATTATGATACAACCATTTTAAACCTTTTCAAACTTAAAGTTTAACCATTAGAATTCTAGTACTCACAAACAAAATCAATCATAACTCTGTCCACAAGTCACTCATCACAATCGGAACTACTTCTCTTACCCTCTAATTCCTTTCCACTCCAGCACATACACATTTCATACCATACCACTAGTCTTCACCGCTTCCTTTCATCTTTGTTTCAGTCACAGCAAGTAAATCAAATTTGTCCTTTCAAATAATACATCTATCATCTCACTCTCTCCTTTTTTCCTTATCATTTATCTCAGACATTCCATATACCAACAAGATTCAAACAATTTCGCAGAAAGATAATAGATCACTTACAGTGATCACGACCTTCTATGAGGCATGCATTAGCATTCCCTGGTACAGAGATAAGTGTGTGGGGTAGTCACCCACTCCATTATCCTACGCTGTGGGAATTCTTTCTACCCCCTCCCCCCCCACATACACAGAGATATGTGAAAAGGTGGTGTCTGTTAAAATGTTATTAGCGTTTTATGGTCTGTTTGTGATTCAGAGAGTTTATTTCTGTGTAAGAAGAGTACAGATATGAATGCGAAAGAGAAGAACCTTTGGGCACTGGAATGCCATGAGATATACCCCACAAACCAAGTGGTCAAAGGGAGGTAATCACATCGCTTCGAGCGAACTACTCTCCCTCTGTCTATTTAGTCACATCTTACAACACAGATACATATGGTATGGGTATTCTTGCATCCCTACATAGAGATGCCCGCCATACAGGGTTATATATATATATATATATATATATATATATATATGATATAATATAATATAATATTATATATTATATAATATATATTTTTTATATATATATAAATATATTATATATATATTAATATATATATATATTATATATATATATATATATATTATACTAATAGCCAAATATAATATATAATTGATATATTAATAAACCCCACAACTTTTCCTTATTTTGCCATGTATTATAACAAAACCAGAGTGGATTGGGCAATTAAAAAAAAAAAAAATTGTAACCCTGATAGCCCTTTGCAGTTATCTTGTACTGGAAGTTTGTTAACTTATAGGATAGGTAAGGAAGATATCATATTTGAAATTTGAACCTCATATCAATTGACATCAGTAGACCTAGGCTACTAATAAACTAAAAATCAGCTGAAATGTATGTTATTATATGTTAATGATTTGAAATAGGTTTGGTTCTGCATCAAACTCAAGAACCGAGTTCTTTTGAGAGAAAAAAAATAAAACCTGTTGGGTTGTTTTCTTTTTAATGAAAACCCCAGGTTTTTGCCAGCCCTGGGAACTTTAAAGTCTGTTATTTTCAAACTTTTTGAATCTATCTTCAAACAGAATAATTGGAAGCATTAATATTTTAACGCATAGGGAATGCTTGACTGATGATCTTCTTTCCTATCCCCCAGCAGTCTTCTTGATTTCAGTGAATGATAATGTCTGACATTATGCTTTGGTTATTAAAATAAGCCCATTCTTTATCTATCCTTCTCATTTTCTCTACAGACATTCTATAACTGCTGTAGTTGATCGTCATCATTCACCCATTAAATAAAGTGGTGGCCTTGAAACAAATGACCTCAGTTTTTTCTCATATTAAATCTCTCTCTCTCTCTCTCACTCTCACCATCCTCCTGTAGGCGTACATACCTGTCAGCTGCCTTGCACGAAGCTCCTCCATCGCCGTCGATCATCGTTAATATAAGTCTTTGATCAGAAGGTTCCAAAGGGGTCCGAGGCAAGACATGAGTTTCTTGAGCAATTGATAATGGTTGGTGGATTGCTAGACCTATCCCAACCTATCATATTAAATATTGGGGTAAAAAAATGGTCGTTTTAAATACCTCAAAAACTCAATTCTTCTTATCCTAATATTCATGATATTTCGTGGAAGGATCGCATTATCTCTCTCATTAAATAAACCTTTAAAAGGTTGGGCTTTTCAATTCACCATCAAAACCGTTTGCTCTTGTATGGAATACGCATCACACATCTGGGGTGGTTCCACACATACACCTCTCCTTCAAAAGGTGGAGTCCAATGCTTTCGACTTGTCAACTCTCCACTTCTCACTGAATTCCTGTCCCAGACTAAACTGCTAAGCTCATTCTTACATGTATTCTACTGGCAAAATCTAGAACATTCTTCCTTCACTATTTCTGTCTTTGATTTTCTTCTAGTTTTGGTTCTTTTACTATCAGTGCAAAAAAGAGAAATCAAACTATTACAATCACAAAATTTTCAATTACTCTACATAACATTAATCAGGGTAAAGAAAAAATCTTAAGAATCTTTCTCTTTTCTTTCATTTTGTTTTTCTTCAAAAGAAAAATGATTAATTCAGGAACTCTGTTAAATGTTGATTAAAATTGTTATTTAGTCAAGCTTAAAAGAAGAAAACCATATATAAATTTCGATTCCCTTTTAATTGAAAAGATATATGTTGACTACTACAAACACAATCATTTCTGAGAATGATCAAATAAACATGTTTTAAATATGACATGTAAATAAACAAATAAACTTGTTTTAAACAGAAGATAATCTAAAAATTTTAAATATACAAAAGTGACACTTACAGCTATAATATAAAAACAGTTTTACTATTAGAATTAAACACTTTTATACTACTAGTCAATAAAAAAAATAAAGTTTAATTATTTATTTACCTTTTTGGTCATCATTATCTTGAGGTCTGTCTGGCGTTTCCATATTACTCTGAATTTCACGTCTTTCACTCTAATGGTTTTAGTTTCTTGGAGAATAATTAATGAACATCAGATAAACACCGATTTCTTTGACTACTAGTGACAATCTTATATATATATATATGTGTCTGAGGAGTGTTTCAAATCTGAAATTTTAAATATAACGAAATACTAGTGTAAATTTTTATTGCTCAAATTATTAGAGGGAGGTGATAATTGGGAAGCTTCTGTTGCTTTGGGCTATTAACTGAATACTTAACATAGATTTAAGGCCCTAATCTAAAAAAAGGTTATTGATATGTTGCAAGTCATTCAGCATTGAGCAACACCAATTATATATGGTTTTCAAAACAAAAAATTGTTGAAAGACGAATAAATTAGGGACATTTTCAATGCAGAGGGAATTCCTTTGCAGTGATATGTTTAAAGATTACAAATGCTTTCATCTCTTTAAGTTACTAAAGAGATAAAGTTATTCAATTTGGATGAATTATTGACAGTACGATTAAGAAACATAGTTAGAATAATAACCCAAACTAATTAGATATAACCTCACATAATTTAAACTGTAAGCCAACCTCAAATGAAACCTATCATATTTTGATGAAATTTAATATGAAAACATTTGATTTGGTTATGTTCAGAGCTTTGGAACCTGCCACAAGATACTCCAAACTATACTACCAATTTAAACTTGACTCCAATCCAATCAACCGTTAATGGTCTAACCAGTTTTAAAAAACATCATAATTGGCCTCAAAAACCAAACTTCAAGTAAAAGGCAAGCAAGTTATTTGTCACTGTGCCCCAACACATCCTCATACAAAAAAAAAAAAAAAAAAAAAAAATTCTAAACTTCCCCACACTCAACAATTACAAAAAATATATTTAAAATTTCTTATCTGGCTACTCACAAAAGCTATCCACAAAAAAAAAAAAAAAAGCTCTCAAACACAGTAAAACTAAGAAGAAGAGTTTCTCAAGGAACCATATTATAATCTCCCTCCTTCATTTTATTCAGTCTACCTATCCATCCTACAAGCTCCAAACAAAATTAAAAACTTGTTCTGAAACATATCCATCATCCCATACTGTCCATTAATACCCAAATCCATTTGACACATGCAAAACTACACTCAACAAATAGAACCTGTCTCCATACCAACAGAATGAGAGAGCCTCCCCCAAAAACCCTCAATCGCTAATCATCACCAACAGACATTAACCTTCCCTCCATCCATAGGTGAACCTAAACAGTCTCTGACCCATTCAACAAATCTAAAAAGATCATCTGTCGCCATAGGACACATCCTAAATGAATGTTTTCTTAAATCACGATAACATGCCTTTTTAATGTTCTTATTGTGTCCCCTGGTCTCCATATGTGGTCTATTACAAAGACTTGTATCATGTCCCTCTAAGAAATCGCCTCTCTGCTGAAAATGTTCCCACTCTCAATCCTTTCCTCCTCATAGTTATTACTCAAATTAGTCATCCGTTGACCCGATGCTGTGCATCTCTTCAGTATACCCATGTCTTCACAGGAAACCAGTCCTGTTACCAAGACGCATCGTTGTGCCTAACATAAAGAAGACAGCCTACTTATAATTGCCTTGTAAATAAAATCATGCATTTATATCAGTTACTTATTAGCTTTATTCCATGCTTGAAACACTGGATTAGCCATTTTCAAATTACTGCTTCATAATCACTAAATCTTTTCTTGATCCACAGATGCCTCGCCAACCCATTTATACTGTAGCTGGGCCTCCAGCTTATTTGAGTACCTAGTGAAAGAACTCCACATCTTTTTACTATTAAAATTACTTGCCGCCTTCATTCGCCCACCCAAGAGGTAGCTCATCACCATCACTCTGAATCTTATACATCCACTTCCCTTTGCTGAGGTGGCCACTCTTGGCTCGTCTGCATTAGAAACCCATATTTGGGTCTCTGGTTCAAATCATTTATATAAGGCGAGGAACAATAGTGGTCCCAGTTATTCGAATTCCTGTGGGACACCACTCACTCATACCCATGATGACACAAAGGTTTGTTGTACACACTGCTTCATGCACAAATCACTTAATCCAAATTTATTTACACTTCCACTCCAGTACACACTGCAATAACTTTTTCATCAACCCATGTGGGGAATCCCATCAAAGCTTGCTGAAGTCTGGGCCCATAATTATCAACCCGATCTCCCTGGCTGGGCTGGGCTCAGTAATGTGGAGGCCCATGGGCCTCTCTGGGTGGTTTGTCTGACTCCTGACCTACCCTTTGTAAAACCATGCTGGGAGTCATACATATCTTGCTATCTTCCAAATATTTCTCTATATGACCTTCATTAACTTTTTCCAAAACTTTATTACAACCAGAGATGTTAAACAAACTGGCCTACCATAATTTCCCAAATCTTCCTCACTACCTTTCTTATAAATAGGGATGGGCCGGATAGTGAATTAGCCGGATACCGGATATCCGGGCTGGTTAAAACCGGATACCGGATATCCGGTCGGATATCCGGCAGTCTGTTATATATATATATATATATATATATATATATATATATATATATATATATATATATATATATATATATATATATATATATATATATATATATATATATATATATGATACCAAACCACTCACGGGCAGGGCCCTTTTCAAAAGGAGGGGGAAAAAAAAAAATAAAAAAAAATAACAAAAGAAAAACAAAAAATAAACAAAGTGGTCCACCCTGTCCTTGTAACTCCCTCAGGTGGGCGCAGACGCGGGACTTAAATAGAGGAAGATTGAATATTGCAGGGAAAACAGAAGAAGGCAAGGAGTTCGGCAAAACAGATGTGGCTGGAAAGAAGGAAGTTCCACAGCGAGCGATCCTTGAGTCTCCAATATTCACACAATTTTCATGAAAGAACAAGGCACCTCTTGTGTTACGAGGGCGACGCAGTGGTGGAGGAATGCGAGAGGTCAATTCTCTCGAGCAATGCCGTTGTGGCTACCTATAGAAAAAGAGACAGGGGCACCAACGCCACGACGAGAGAAAGAGGGGTCAAGGGAGTCAGAGTATGGGTCAGTTTATAAGCCTTCTAGCCTTAGCTTCAACTCTATCCAAAACTAGAGTGGAACCGGATCCACCCTAAATGTGGGAACAGTATTCCATACAGGGGCGAATAAGACCTTTATATAACTGGAGTATCTGAGCAGAAGAAAAAAATTCACGCAATCTGAACAGAATTCCCAGCTTTTTTGAGGCCATTTTAGCAACCGATGTGATATGAGGCCTCCAAGACAATTCACTACTTATGTTTTAGTCGAAGAATGTTTATGTTGTTTACAGGTAAGACATTAGAGCCGTCAAAGGGGATTGGAAAGTTGGGAGGTGTTTTAGAGAGGGAGATATGAAGAAGTTGAGTTTTCAAAGAGTTGAACTTCACAAGATTACTGTTACCCCACTGAGAAATCCCGACCAAATCGGTAAGAATTGAATCAGAAAACTGTAGACGAGAGGCAACTCTAGATATAAACGAGGGAGCACAATTGAAATGAGTGGAAGAATGGAGAGTTGAGTCATCGGCATAAGAGTGAACAGTGTTAGAAGTGCAGCTAAGAAGATCTTTGATGAAAAGTAGGAATAAAGTTGGAGATAAAACAGAACCCTGAGGAACACCCCAATTAATAAGAGAGGAGGAAGATGTTGCTCCATCACCAAGAGCTACAATGGAAACGATCTGAAAGAAAACTAGACAAGAGTAAGCAAAGCGAAGGAGGAAATTCAAAGGAAGGTAGCTTTGAGAGTAGCGACGCATGCCATACCCATATATATATATATATATATATATATATATATATATATATATATATATATATATATATATATATATATATATATATATATATATATATATATATATATATATATATATATATATATATATATATATATATATATATATATCAGAGGTGGGCGTTTCTTGCAATTCCGCAATTGAGGAATACCAAAATAAATTGCGGAATTGCGATTGCGATAATTTGAAAAATGTTGCGGAATTGCAGTTAGCGGAATGCCTATATCATTCCGCAATTTAATTCCGCTATTCCGCAATTAGAGGACTACCCAAAAAAATTGTGGAATTTCAGGGGAATGCCAAAATTTATAGACCACAAATTTTTACACGTTGGCCATCTTTGTACGTCTGGCAGCAACACCAAAAAATCGGTATTTTTTGCAAAGGATCATGTTTTAAACAGGTTTCTTTTATTTCTGATGTAACATTTATCAATATTACAAATGATATTGAGTGTTACTATTAATAGGCCGATTCTCAATATCGATAATATTTAGTTCTCGATTGTCTTATAAAGTTATAATCGATATTGACCATTTATTCGTATCACCACTTTTTCCTAATAGCAGACGAATATTTATTTCCAACATTGCATTTTATCAAGTTTTGTGCCCCGACATTTGATCTGATTTTTATATTTTATCACTGAAGGCGGGTAACATTTAGAGAATAAATTCCAGTGTTTTTTATTATAAATTTCTGTGAATGTGCATATATATAGTGGTAAATAATACAATGCTTAAACACGTTAAAATATGCAGTGATAATTACTATTTAGTAATTTCAATACTTAAACGTGAGAATAAATTGTGGTGGTAAAAATTGCATTAACATGTGTCATGGTAGCTTAATTCCATTATAAATATCATATTATTTACCATATATTTTAACATTAGATAAATACCTTAGGTTCGAGAGAACTTAATGCGAAAGCTATATGTAAATAAATACTAAATAGGGCTGTGGAACCTCAAGGTTTTAGGTGGAGCCGGAGCCGAATTTTTTTTTGGGGGTGGAGCCGGAGCATATTTTTTTTTGAAGGTGAGCTGGAGTAGAATTTTTTTCGGGGTGAACCGGAGCAGACAAAAAAGGGGCGGCTCCGGCTCCGGTAATCACAAATATCTTTACCTTACAACAAAGAAAATTCAAGCAATGATGTTGACTGCAGGAAAGTTTTAAGCAGAATTAAAGCATCTAATTAATGCTTTTGAAAATAGAGATTTTAGCAAATGATTAAATATTCAACAATCAACAATTTTTTATTCTTTTTCTTTTATACAAATTTTCTTAAGCTTAAGTTATAATTAATATAATTTATGAAACGTGTCACCACCAAATTTCAGACAAAATGTTTTGTACAGTAAACATAAATGATGAATAAAATAATATAACATTGGTACCCAACATCGAAAGCCTAAACAAGTATATATATATATATATATATATATATATATAATATATATATATATATAATATATATATATATATATATATATATATATATATATATATATATATATATATATATATATATATATATATATAATTTTTCAAATTATTTGAAATATTTCCCCCAACGTGGAAGAACCTACTAGGGAAGTAACTATCCAGTTATCCAGCCGGATAACAATGATATCCGGCCAGATACCGGATAGTCAAAAACTTGGCCGGATAGGCCGGATACTGGTACGTTGATATCCGGCCCATCACTAAAAATAGGCACAACATATGTGGTTTTCCAGTCATCTGGTACCTCACCAAATGTTATAGATCACTTAATCAAATACAGTGCCATCACAATGCTAGTACTGTAATATCAACCCGATCTCCTTGGTCCTTCCTAATTTTACCATATATACCATTGGGACCTATAGCCTTACTCGAGTCAATATGGTCGAGTAAAGACTTAATATCTTTTACCTCAAATCCATATTCTGTAAGTCTATTTATTACATGCATAACAGAACTATTAATCTTCAAACTATTGTCCAATCTTTCCTCAGTAAACATTGACCCAAAATAAGCATTGAAAATGTTGACCAACTCCTTATCTGAACTCACTAAATTTTCATCAATTTTAATTGAACCAATTATTCTTACTTTTAATTTATAAAAGCAAAATTTAGGCCCTTATCACTATTCCTTGCTAAATTAATTTCTGACCCTCTTTGCCTTTCTTATTGACTGGTAAAGTTTATTTCTATTTTTCATAAAATTTTCTAGATCCTCCTCCTTATTACTACCCTTGAATATTTTAAAACATCTATGCTTTTCATTGATTCTCTCTCTAACCCTATTCACCAGTCAGCCTTCTTTCGTGGCTCTTACTGGGTTTGTCTTAAACATACGACCGAATACTCATTAGCCTGATTTTTCGCCCACATGATAAAACAGTTTTGGTCTTTAAACTCATTATCCCAGTCAGTTATACTAAGCATGTCTCGAAATTTGGTAAAATTGACATTTCAGAAATCTAAGATCTTTTCTTTATTAACCAGCAATTTGAGCACAGATATTACATTCATGTTAAATCTAATTATATAATGTTCACTAACTCCTAAATTCTTCTCAACTCTAACATCATCAACTAACTCTAAGTTTGCATCAGCCTTACATGGAGAGCCTTATCAAAGGCTTTTCTGAAGTCTAAATATATAATTTATCAACTGGATCTCTTCTGTCAATGCAGTCAGTAATGTATTTCATAAATTCTAAAAGGTTTGTCTGACATGATCTACCCTTTCTAAAAAAAATGCTGGGAGTCATACAATATCTTGCTATCATTCATATATTTCTCTATATGACCTTTCAACAACTTTTCCAAAACTTTTACAACCAGAGATGTTAAGCTAACTGGCCTATAATTACTCAAATCTTCTACACTACCTTTGTTATAAACAGGCATTGTGGAGAGCTGCCCTTAGTGGTAGTTTTTTTTTGTTTTTTTGTATCATATTTTTTGGGGGTATTTTTAATTGTTATGTATGAGGGTGTT
The DNA here is from genome assembly GCA_015478945.1 of Trachelipus rathkii. Lineage (NCBI taxonomy): Eukaryota > Metazoa > Arthropoda > Malacostraca > Isopoda > Trachelipodidae > Trachelipus > Trachelipus rathkii. The sequence goes on from JABUQX010052406.1 coordinate 43,935, forward strand.
ATGAAGGGGGGAGAATAATTGTGTTTTGTGAGTGATGGGTGTTCTGACGACTTCAGTAGTTAGTAGTTTCTTTTCAACAGGTCCTTATTACCTTCTTATTCCTTGTTTCGCGACTTCCATCACTCTTTCATTGTTTGTTGTGAGCGAAAGTGAATGATTGTAGATGAGTGTGTTTAATTGTTTTTTCATGTATATAGGCCTATTTTTTTTCCCTCCGTAGGAATTATTTAATTGAAAGATTATTGTTTTATTTGTAATATTTAATGGTATGGTGAAGAGTTTAGTGGATATGGTAGAAGATTATTGAAGAGTTTGTGGTTTTGGAAGAGGTTGTGGTCTTACTAGTAACTTTTCTTGTGGATCTGGAATCCTTTTGTGTGTGGCAAGGGAACTTATTATTTTTTTCGTATTATTTTATTACTTTAATGATTAATTGAATTGATGATTATTATTATTATTATTATTATTATTATTATTATTATTATTATTATAATCACCTAAATCTTTTTCTTGGTCCAGACTCAAACCAAAGTTTTAACTACGATATGAATGGGGATTGGCTTGAGTCTGGACCAAGAAAAAGATTTAGGTGATTATAAGCAGTAATTTGAAAATGGCTAATCAGTATTTGGAAGCTAGAAATAAAGCTAATAAGATGCTGGGCATAATAAATCGCAATGTTGTTTACAAGAGCAAGGAAGTTATAAGTAAATTGTATAATAGCTATGTTAGGTCAGTAATAGAGTATTGTGCACAAGTTTGGGCCCCTTATTTAAAGAAAGACTTAGATATGCTAGAGTGAGTGCAACATAGGGCAACAAGAATGATTTCTGGGTTTGAGGGTAAGAGCTATGAGGAGAGGCTAAAGGAGTTAGGAATGTTTTCTGTAGAAAGACGATTTCTCAGAGGGGACATGATACAAGTCTACAAAATATTTACATCTATTAATAATACAGAGACCAATAAATTTTTCATAGTAGAGCATGGACAGGTGACCAGGGGGCATAATGAGAAAATAAAGAAGAAAGCATGCATTCAGTAATAGGGTTTTTAAATTTTGGAATGGTCTGCCACAGGAGGTTGTTGTGACTCGATTGCAACATTTAAGAAAGGGTTGGATGGGTATATGGATGGGTTGGGTATCATTGTTAAAAATTTCAACTTGCTTTAAAGATATTAGTTTATTTCTTTTTAGGCTTTAGCAATATTTAAACTGTAGTTGGTAAATTGTAGGTACAAGCAGGGCTGCGGAGCCGGAGCCGTGGAGCCGGAGGCGAAATTTTTTGAGGGGATGGAGCCGGAGTCGGAGGCGAAATCTTTGGGGTGCCTGGAGCCGGAGTCGGAGGCGAAATTTTCGAGGGACTTGGAGCCGGAGTCGGAGCCGCAAAAAAAAAGACTCTATCCGGCTCCGGGCAAGTACAAAATAAAGTATTATTATTTTATCACTACAGGTTTTATATATATATATATATATATATATATATATATGTAGTATATATATATATATATATATATATATATATATATATATATATATATATATATATATATATATATATATATATATATATATATATATATATATATATATCTTAATTGAGAAGATCACCTCCAATCCTTAGATAGTTCTATAGTTTGGGACATTGAGTTAAAAGTGTTTTTTCTGATTAAGCGTATATATATATATATATATATATATATATATATATTTTTTATATATATATTTATATATATATATATATATATATATATATATATATATATATATATATATATATATATATATATAATCGTATATATATATATATATATATATATATATATATATATATATATATATATATATATATATATATATATATATATATATGTATATTTTCAGAAATATGCTTGTTTATTTATTGTTCAAAACTAAAAAGGTTCTATACTTCTATAGGTAACTTTAATTAATTAAGTTTATTATCTTTAGAAAAATCATGTCAACTAAACCAAAATCGAAAACACCTCATGTACTTGAATATTTTATTCTCTCTGAAGATAAAAGTACTTACATTTGTCAATTATGAAATAGTTAGCACAGTTAATGGAAACAGTCAGTTCGATCATGATTTAAAGAGTTTACCAAACCACCAGTTACTCATGGAGGCCACAATACTTCTACTGGATCCTTTAAATTAATGCGACATTTAAAAAGCTCTAATCCAAACATTGCTGGAATTGTTAAAAGAAAGGTGAAGAAAAAGCTGTTCAGGATGAACCTTTATTTTTGAAAACTCACACTAAAGTGGATACTTCTTTCATTTGTTAAAAACTTGTTCTGTTTATGTCAAAGGAAAATTTCATTAGGATTTTTTGCAAGAGCAGGATTTAAAGCACTATGTGGAGACATGACTTCGAAACTGGAAGTTCCTTTAGACCGGGAAAATATTCGAAAAACATTTTAAGAAAAACAAAAAAAAAAACGCAAAAATTGATTACAGGAACGCTCGTGTATTTAAAAATGGATGCTTGCACTAGGGCAAAGGTAAATTATTTGCTATTAATGTGAAATAGGTGGGCGTAGATAAACAATATTAATAATACGTTAGCAGTAAGAGATACCAAATCGCAAATATTTCAGCTAATATATCCAAAGAACTTGTTATTGACGCTTTAAAAGAATTCGAAATAATAAGAGGCAGTATCTAGCTTAGTTACGGATAGCGCATCAAACATGATCAGTACGATTGAAAAATTAAATAAGGACAATGAGAATGAGGAACAGGAAGCTGGTAAATGTGATATTGATTTTATTGAATGTCAAAACGAAGAAGAAATAGTTGTTTTTTAGAATGAACTTGATAAAACCATGATAAAACTATGTTCCGATGACATTAACCTTTCACACATGAGGTGTGGAGTTCATACTTTATGTTAGCAGAGCGTGATTGTCTCCGCAATACTCATGCAGTTAATCTTATAAGCAAGGCGAAACAAACAGCAAAAGCAACGCGAATCCCAATATTAATGGAAGGTCTAAAGCGTTAAGCTGGAAAAGTTTCAATCTTAGATCAAGAAATAAGATGGAGAAGTACATGTCTTATTGCTCGAAAGGCTTTTGCAACTAAAAGACCATATTAGTATGATGCTTGCCGGTACTCCTGAACTTTCTCTCTCCGATAGTTAGTGGGAACAAATCGAAACACTCAAAAAATATTCAATCAGAAGTCTTGACTGCAGAATTTTTTTTTTTTTATAGAGAATGGATTTTATCAAATTACATAAATTCAATAGAAAGAAGGGAAAGAATGTTAACTGAAAACAAAATATTTTTGTCGGCCATCTTTGTTGGTCCACAGTTCAGTGTCTTCCTCAGAACCGAAGATCTGATATTAAAAGCTAGGAATGTTCTTTGTGAACTAGGACTTAAGATGAATAATAATACTATCGAGAAATCTGGGTCGGAGTCAGATAGTTCAGCAGTTTCAGGAATCCTCCCTTGTGGTATCTTGTCAGATGAAGAGGTAAAATTTGACCAATTGGAGCATGCAGAAAAGCGACTGAAAAAAGACAATCTTCCAGTAAAAGACCTTTAACCTAAAAATCCTCTAGAAATATACAATTTAGAATTCCACAAGGCATTAGATGAAATAATAAAAATCAACCGGAAATCAAAATTAACAGTTAATTAAAGAGGATTTCCCTACTATCCTAAAATTTTTCAAGATGCGGCTTACACAATTACAGCTTTCTCTCCTAGTCAAGTGAATATTGAGAGCTTATTTTTTGCTTTAAAAAGTAATAAAATTGGATCTTAGGAGATCGCTGAAGGAGGATTTTATTGAAGAAGTTTTATTTTTAAGAAAATTGTTTTGGATAAATTTATGGTGCATATGCTAAGGCAGTTCAAAAGAAATTATTTTAAAATTTAGGAAGAAAGTGAATTATAATATTTTTTTTTAAATAAAAAATGTTTTTAATAAAATTATATTACATACGTTCAGGCAGCTCATAGTTGATCAAAGAGGAAATATTTTAAACTTTAAGGTGAAACTAAATATAATTTTTCTCCGTTTTAAAAAATAAAACTTTTAGAAAAAAATTATTAAGGATTTAAATGTTCAGGTTGTGTTCATTGTTCGAAAAGGAATTGTATTAAAATTTAGGAAGAAAGTGAATTATTCTTTTTCTATATTTCTTAAAATTCTTATTTACTATAAAATATTTTCTAAGTTTTTAATTCTAAGTTAATAAAGATGTTAACAAACATTCAATTTCATCAAGCCATAAAAATTTTGTAACAGAGAATTAATGATTTCATATTTGTAAATGGAAAAGGAATTATAACTAGAGGTCGGAGCCGGAGCCGAACAATCTTAAAATGCCGGAGTCGGAGCCGAGCAATTTTAAAATGCTGGAGGCGGAGCCGGAGTCGGAGCCGGGTAATTTTAAAATGCTGGAGCCGGAGTCGGAGCCGGGTAATTTTAAAATGATGGCAGCGAGACGTAAACTGTAGTTGGTAAAATAGTAGGTACAAGGTAGTAAAGTTGATAATAATTTAAAGTATGTATGCTCTGTGTGATAACTGTGGGACTGTGAGAGGTGAATATGTGAATAGCTGCCCTGCTTGTGTTGTGAATGCAGAGAATGTGTTGCTAAGGAAGGAGATTGCAAGACTGAGTGAAAATATGAATGAATTGAAAGAAGTTGTATTTGAGTTGAGAAAGGAGGGAAGTGTCAAGAAAAAAGTTAGTAGAGATGTCGAGGCGAGGAGGGAGCGGGATATAGGGGTAGACAGGAATAGTGATTCACCTAGGCAGAAAGATGAGGGGGAAAAGGATAAAGCAGTTGAAAATAGGTCTGCAGATGAATATAGAGTTGTAGGAATTAGAAATAATAGTTTAAAGATGAGGATCTCGAAAGTCAATCAGCCTGTGACCTGCAGTAACAGGTTCGACTGTCTTCCAGATGGGGAAGGATCAGAGAGTGCCTATGGTAATGTTGAGTTTTCTGAAGGGAAGACTGATACATTGCTAATTGGAGACTATATAATACGATACCTAGATAAGACTTTTCAAAATAAGAATAAAAAGAAACGATTGAGAGTATGTTATCCAGGTGCCAGAGTGAGTGATATCGTGGATAGACTGATAGAGATATAGTGATAAATGTTGATTCAGATGTGATTGTGCATGTGGGTACAAATGATATAGGACATAGAAGGTCAGAAGAATTAATAGCAGATTATAGGAGATTGATTCAGAAGATGAAAGCTAGTGGAAGAAGGTGCATGATTTCTGGGATTTTACCTAGGTTAGGTGCAGGTCAGGAATGGGGGAGTAGGGCTTTATGTTTTTCAGAAAATATTAGGTTTTTGGATTTGTGGAGAGAATTTCTGGATAAAGATCTTTTTGCAGCAGATGGAGTTCACTTGAGTCATAAAGGTGTTGGGCTTTTCAGCACCAGTTTGGAGACTTGTTTAGCAAAAAACTAGGTAAAGTTGGGGGTGATGGGCTAAATCTGGATAAGAATAATAGCAATGGTAACAGTAATAGTGGTGATATAAATAAAACTAGTGTTGTTACAGGTTCAAATAAGGATGATAGCAATAAAAATAGCAGCATTTTGAATATCAAATAATGCTTTTACACAAATGCTCATAGCCTTAGAAATAAAAAAGATGAGCTGATTAGTTATACCATAAATGAGAATCTAGACATTATTTGCATAACTGAGGCATGGGTTAATGAAGAATTATATGAAGACTCCTTTCAGGAATATGAAATAGACGGATATTCACTTTATTTATACCAGCGTAGAGGAAAGAAGGGTGGGGGTGTGGCGCTTTATATTAAAAAGCAATATTCAATCTGTATTAATGACTGACTTTAAAACTAATCATGATATTGAATCGGTATGGGTAGATATCCTTATGTTCAATAAATCATATAGAATAGGGACATTTTATAGACCTCCTGGCCAGAGTCAAGAATTAGATGCGGAAATTGTGAAAGAAATTGAAACAGCATGCCACAGTAAAGAAAAAGGTATAGTCATAATGGGTAATTTTAATTTTCCTTGTCTAATACAGACCATAGTAGTTCAGTATTTATAAATTGTATACTAGATAACTTTTTGGGCCAGATGGTCCATGAACCCACAAGACATGGATGCACTATTAGACTTAATATTAAATAACAATGAAAGTATGGTGGGTGAGGTTAGAGTTGAGGAGAATTTAGGACTTAGTGACCATAATATAATTAGATTTAATATGAATGTGATATCTGGGCCCAAATTGCAAGTTAATAAGGAAAGGATCTTAGATTTTCGAAATGGTGATTTTACCAAATTACGAGACATGCTTAGTATAATTGACTGGGATAAAGAGTTTAAAGACCAAAACTGTTTTATCATGTGGGAACATTTTAAGCAAATTTTAATGAATATTCAGTCAGTATGTTTTAAAAATAAACCCATTAGGGTGGCGAAGAGAAAACCTGTTTGGTGGAATAGAGAGATAAGAGAAAATTAATGAAAAGCGTAGATGTTTTAAAATATTCAAGGGTAGTAATAGGGAAGATGATTTAGAAAATTATAGGAAAATAGAAACGAACTTAACCAGTCAATAAGAAAGGCAAAGAGAGAGGCAGAAATTAATTTAGCAAGGAATAGTAATAAGAACCTGAAGAAGCTTTTTAGCTTTTATAAATTTAAAAGTAAGAATAGGACAATTGGTCCAATTAAAATTGATGAAAATTTAGTGAGTTCAGATAAGGAGTTTGTCAACATTTTCAATGCTTATTTTGCTTCAGTGTTTACAGAGGAAAGATTAGATAATAGTTTGGAGAATAATAGTTCTTGTATGCATGTAACAAATAGACTTACAGAATTTGAATTTGACGTAAAAGATATTAAACGTTTATTAGACCATATTGATCCAGGTAAAGCTGCAGGCCCTGATGGGATATATGGTAGAATTCTGAAAGAGGGTAGTACCAGTATTGCAAAGGCACTGTATTTGATTTTTAAGCAATCTATAATATTTGATGAGGTACCAGATGACTGGAAAACAGCATATGTTGTGCCTATTTATAAGAAAGGTAGTAAGGAAGATTTGGGAAATTATAGGTCAGTTAGCTTAACATCTCTGGTTGTAAAAGTTCTGGAAAAGTTACTGAAAGGTCATATAGAGAAATATTTAGAAGATAACAAGGCATTGTATGACTCCCAGCACGGTTTCAGAAAGGGTAGGTCATGTCAGACAAACCTTTTAGAATTTATGGAATACATTACTGACTGCATTGACCGAAGAGATCCAGTTGATATTGTATATTTAGACTTTAGCAAAGCTTTTGATAAGGTTTCCCACATAAGGCTGATGAAGTTATTGCAATGTGGTATAGGTGGAGTGGTACATGGTTGGATTAAAGAGTGGTTGCGAAATAGAAAACAGTGTGTACAACTAAATGGGAATAAATCATCATGGGAAATAGTGAAGAGCGGTGTCCCACAGGGTTCAGTGCTGGGGCCACTATTGTTCCTCATATATATAAATGATTTAGACCAGGGACTTAAATGCAAGGTTTTTAAGTTTGCAGATGATACTAAAGTGGCCACCTCAGTTAGGAATAGTGAAGGATGCATAAAGATTCAAAATGATCTTGATAAACTTCTTGGGTGGGCAGATAAGTGGCAAATGAATTTTAATAGTAAAAAGTGTAAGGTTCTTCACCTAGGTTACTCAAATAAAAGTTTTAACTACAATATGAATGGGGATTGGCTTGAGTCTGTGGACCAAGAAAAAGATTTAGGTGTGATTATAAGCAGTAATTTAAAAGTAGCTAATCAGTGTTTGGAAGCTAGAAATAAAGCTAATAAGATGCTGGGCATAATAAATCGCAATGTTGTACAAGAGCAAGGAAGTAATAAGTAAACTGTATAATAGCTATGTTAGGCCAGTAATAGAGTATTGTGCACAAGTTTGGCCCCTTATTTAAAGAAAGACTTAGATATGATAGAGAGAGTACAACGTAGAGCAAACAAGGATGATTTCTGGGTTTGGAGAGTAAGAGCTATGAGGAGAGGCTGAAGGATTTAGGAATGTTTCTCTGTAGAAAGGCGATTTCTCAGAGGGGACATGATATAAGTCTACAAATATTTACATCTACTGATAATGACCAAAATATTTCATAGTAGAGCATGGATGGGAGACCTGGGAACATAATAAGAAAATTAAGAAGAAAGCATGCCATCTTGATATAAGAAAGCATGCATTCAGTAATAAGGTTGTTAAATTTTGGAATGGTTTGCCACAGGTTGTTGAGTGTGACCCGATTACAATATTTAAGAAAAGGTTGATGGGCATATGGATGGGTTGTATCTATATAATATATTTTTAGACGAAGCCAAATTGTGGTTTTTAGTTATAGTAGTTATTAATGTTAGGCTGCATGTAAAATTCATAACTTAGCTATTAATGCATGTGGATGGTTTGGGTATATATATAAGGATATATATATATTTATATATATATATATATATATATATATATATATATATATATATATATATATATATATATATATATATATATATATATATATATATATTATTTTGAATAAAGCCTAACTGGCAGAGTTTTAGTTATCTGTTGACAATCCTTAGGTGCTTTGTGGATTTTGCATGAGCATGTTTGGTTAGTGGGTTGACTGGGACAGTCTTGATAGGCCCATGTGGCTTCTTACTGTCTCTATATTCTTAATGTCTTAATATAATATATTTAGACCGAAGCCAAATTGGCAGGGTTTTAGTTACAGTAGTTATTAATGTGATAGTGTATGTGTGACAAAAACTTATTTATTAATGCATGTGGATGGTTTGGGGTATCATATATATATATATATATATATATATATAGAAAGTATATATATATATATATATATATATATATATATATATATATATATATATATATATATATATATATATATATATATATATATATATATATATATATATATATATATATATATATATATATATATTATTTTTGACTAAGCCAAATAGGTGGATTTTTAGTTGCAGTAATTTGACAAGCCCTAGGGTACTTTGTAGATTTGCATGAGCATGATGGTTAGTGGGTTAACTGGGACAGTCTCGACAGGCCCATGTGGCTTACTGTCTCTATATTTTTAATGTCTTAAATGCTTAAAAGTACCGGTATCATTTATTAAATAATTGCTTTCTTTTTCTATTTAAATTTTTTTGATCCTGCTTATCAGCACTCGAATTTGTTGTTAGTATCATATAATAACAATATATAAAAAAGAAAAAAATTCGTTGAGCCATGTAACTCATATATATATATATATATATATATATATATATATATATATATATATATATATATATATATATATATATATATATATATATATATATATATATATATATATATATATATATATATATATATATATGGACAAAGTTACTTAACGCCCACACGGAACGGGAGCTCGGATCAAAAAAAAATTTCACAGGTAGCATCTATGATACATAAATAGATGTTCTAGGGTGAAAATGATTTTTTTTTTTTTTTTTTTTTTTTTTTTTTTTTTTTTTTTTTTTTACCTATTCTATGGGCGATATTATATATATTATTTGAAAAGGTATTACACGGTAATGGGGGCTCGAAACACGGGGAACACAGGGGGACGCTTTTCCATACCCCGTAGGGAGGGGCGGAAACCCCACGACACCCAAATACCAAAGAGCGGGGTTCCGGAGACCCTCCCCGGAGGGGGGAAATAGTCCTACCCCGTAGTTCCCCGGAAGGCCGAGAGACCCCGACTCCTGCCATCAGTGCGGTATACCCTTGGGGCATTCTTTAATTACATTTTGCTAATTATATTTTTATCAGGATTCCAAAATGTATTCCTTTTCGCTGTAGCTATTGTAGTTTTTGAGATATGATTGTTTTTTTTTTTTTTTTTTTTTTTTTTTTTTTTTTTTGTTTCAACCTAAACGTCTATTTATATATCATAGAGTTTATGTGGGGATTTATAATAATACTATATTCACACGTTTATTGTGTTTTCCCTTGTTTATATATATATATATATATATATATATATATATATATATATATATATATATATATATATATATATATATATATATACATATATATATATATATATATACTTTTATATATATATATATATATATATATATATATATATTAGTGATGGGACGATTATGAAATTTTTGCCAATGACGATGACGATTAGAGCAAATTTCACCGATGACGATGACGATTAATTGAAAAAAACTATTTTTAAAATTTCTCTCTCTCTCTCTTCTCTCTATATATATATATATATATATATATATATATATATATATATATATATATATATATATATATATATATATATATATATATATATATATATATATATATATATATATATATATATATATATAAGGCTCTAGACAGGAGGGTTACGGGGTTTAATCTCCGAAAATTATTTTAGAACGTATGAAATTTTTATCTTAACTCTCAGTAACAATAATAATAATAATAATAATAATAATAATAATAATAATAATAATAATAATAATAATAATAATAATAATAATAATAATAACAATAACAATAATAATAACAATAACAATAATAATAATAATAATAATAATAATAATAATAATAGTTAATCAATGAAATGAAAAGTATTTATTAATGGAAATGAGGGAGACATGTTTGTGGTCCGTAACGATTTTCTTAGGTCAAGTGGCTGTTCCTCATACATGTATAAAATATTTAGACCAGGGACTTAAATGTAAGGTTTCCAAGTTTGCAGATGATAGCAAATTGGCTACCTTAATAAGGAATAATGATGGATGTATAAAGATTTAAAAGATAAGGAGGGAGCTGTAATCGTTGATGGGATGAGCAGGTTCATTCCTGCATTTCTTACTTATTTTTCTCTCTTATTCATTCCTTCTAAAACTAAATCTTTCTTCCTCATAATCCATGGTTCTATCGTGCTTATTCTCTGGCCATTCAGGCTATAATACATCTATCGAAAG
>JABUQX010052407.1:0-10000 GCA_015478945.1 Trachelipus rathkii
AAGTGAGTGGCGACTGTTTATTGACACTTCAAAGAGCAGTTTTAAAGTGTGTGTTGTTACAACAGGTATGCTTCGGTTCCAGTTTCCAGTAGGGTACTCGGTACGAATGAGAGAGGAGTATGCAAAAAATCAAGACAGTTTGGGAGGCTACAATATCAGGTACATGGATGGGTAAATATTGACGTCGACCTCAAAATGGTAAACATTTTTTTGCATCGGATCAGGGCAAGCAGGATTTTTCACCAAAATATCCCTGCTTCTTGTGCTATTGGGACAGCCGAGCGGCAAAGGATCACTGGACCAAAGAGAATGGCCACCGAGGGAAACCTTGAAGCCAGGTGACAGGAACATCGTACGTGAACGCACTGGTACAGAGAGAAAACATCATTTTACCTCCACTACACATAAAACTTTGTTTGATGAAACAATTTGTGAGGATGGTGAGTGCTTCCGCTATATATGCTCACCGTTTCCTGGTCTGAGTGACGAGAAGAAAAAGCTGGATATTGATGGCCCACAAACGGGACACTCCTCCTTTGATGCTGGCTTTGCTACAACAATGACTGTGTTAGAGGCAAGAGCGTGGAATGCTCTTTCAGATGTAGCAGAATTTTCTTGGTGGGAACAGGAAAGGCGAGAACCACTAACATTGTACAGGGACTGCTAGACAGTTTTCATTCTCATGGATATAGAATGAGTATAAACTTGCACTACTTACATTCTCACCTAAGAAAATTTCCGGAGTAACTAGGCGATGGTTAGTGATGAGCAGGTGAACGCTTCCATCAAGATCTAAAGTACATGGAAGGACGTACCAAGGGCAAGTGGGTTATCAATATGATGGCCGACTATTGTGGAGCTTGTGAGGGACTATTCCAGACGCTATGCACAATAGATCGTCTACGAAGAGAAAGTTACTACCCTCGTAGGTATGTTTACATTAACTAAACCCATTCCTTCTATTACATTCATTGTTGTCCCATATTACTCTTTATTCATAGTTGTATTATATGTTTAACATATATCTATCAAAGACATGTTTCATTATCATGCGATTCTGTTTCTCTCCCTTCATATTTCCAATATATATATATATTATATTATACATATATATATATATATATATATATATATATATATATATATATATATTATATATATAATATATATATATATATATATATATATATATATATATATATATATATATTATAAATCCAATAATTGTGATAGACTCTCTTGAAAAAGGTAAAAATCATAAAATTTTACAAATCTGTCTTACACACTATATCTCACAAATGCGATGTGATATGCAAAAACCGATTACATTTTTGGAATCAGCACATCAATAATCAATTGCGAAACCCCGTCCAAGAATTTCATGTTTACCAGTGTTATATACAAAGTAATAAAACAAAAAGTAAATAACTATTTCTTACCTATAGCAAAACATTCACATATTAAAAATAATTAAATGAAATTGAAAAGTTTCGTAGTTAAAGATATTAAACTAAACTTCATTTCAATAAGCTCTAAGGTTAAATGACAACATTAACAGTTCGCCATTTTTCATTGGGGATAACGCTATTTCTTGTGGTTAAAATATTTTCTCCTGTTCAAATATGCTTTCATTTGCGGACTTGATGACGGTGGAACTGAAAGGTATTTTTATTGCTAGTTTTTTCAAATTCATTAAAACTATTTCCAGTGTTTTTGCCACCAATTGAAGGAATATCATTGTCTTACTGGTCAAAGTAGGCAAACTTATTATATTTGTTTATTTCTGTGTGATGTAATTCGCGTATGCTAGCCTTTGTACTTTTATGTACAATACATCACATTCGTTAGAAGGAATGGACTTTCTTTTTTCACTTTCTCACTTTCTTTTCTTTATGACGATTTTGATGCCACAATTTCTTTAAAACAATCATTAAAGAAAAAGTGAAAATAGAACCTTCAGCTTCATTTTCCCACTACGTGAATCATCGTCAGCAGAAGAGTCAGGAGCTAAATTTTCGTGCATTTCTTTCCATGCCTCAACGACCATATTTTTTACTGATTCATCTGATTCATGTTGAAAAATTAGCTTGAATCGCAGATCTAAGAAAGTAGCTGCACACAAAGATTTATCACATAGAAACTTAGAAAGTCTTTTTTCTACTGATTTCTTAAGCTCTTCAACGAGTGTAATTATTCCACTGAAGCTTTTGCTTTTAATTGCCTTATTTAAAAATAGATTTATTGCCAAAATGGAAGGGATCACTTGGGCGACTGTTACTTCACGTTTAATGCTTGTTTTAGTGATGTTGTCAAATGGCTCAAGTAAATGGAATAATTTTGCCACTGAAAATCAGTCAACATTTTCTGATTGCATTCAGCAACGTATATGGATAGGGGAACTTTTTGTTCAAACAATCTTTTAAGCATATCATAAGTTCTGTTCCAGCGTGTAGAAACGTCTTGAATTAATTTATGCTGTTTGACATTCAGCTGCATCTGTAAAGTTTTTAAGCTTTGCAGCTGCCGTTGCTGAATGGTGAAAATGAGAGGATATGCTCTGCAAGTAAATAAGATATCTTTAAAAAAATGTTCTGAGCATAATATTTGAATTCGTGAATGCATAGTATTGCAATATGTGATAAAACATGGAAATTGTAGCAGGCCACTCTCCCTCTATTACCAGCTACCATTGTTTTGGTCCATAGCCCGTATCACTAAATGAATTCTATTTTTTGGAATATTGAAAAATGTCAAAGGACTTATAGGATCTGACAAATGACAAAGATTTTCGCCATATTGGCTTCAAAATTTTGGCTATATTTTATTTTTTTGAAAATAAGTATCTAAAAATTTCATTTTAATTGAAATTAATTCCCTTATGTGACGTATTTAATTGTTTCTTAAGCTCAAGTATGGGCGGCCCGAATAGTTTCGCAAAAAGCCGAATACCGAATATTCGGTATTTTTGCCGAATAGGCCGAATTCGGCTTTTTCAGTATTCGGCACATCCCTAATATATATATATATTATTAATATATATATATATATATATAATAGAATATATATATATATATTAAATATATATATATATTATATAATAATATATATATATATATATATTATATATATAATATTATATATTATATACGTATATATATATATATAACTAATATATATAATATTTATATATATATATATAATATAATATATATATATATTATTATATTATATATTATATATTATATATATATAATAATATATTAATATATAATATAAATATATACGGTATATATATAATATATATATATATTATATATATATATATATATATAATATATATATATATAAGATATATAAATATATATATATATATAATATATTATATACTATATATATATATATATATAATATTATATATATATATATATATTATATTCCCGTATATGGCTCTCGCATGGCAAACCCCGTCCCGCTCAGCCTGCGTCGCACCGCACCGCACCGCACCTCAATTTTTACGCACTCCGACTCCTGCTCCGACTCCGACTCCGACTCCGACTACCGACTCCGACTCCGACTCCGATCTCCGACTCGACTCCGACTCCGACGACTCCTTATTATTATTATTATTATTATTATTATTATTATTATTATTATTATTATTATTATTATTATTATTATTATTATTATTATTATTATTATTATTATTATTATTATTTATTAGTATTATTATTATTATTATTATTATTAATATTATTTTATTATTAATATATTATATTATTACTATTATTATTTATTCATTATATTATTATATGTTATTATGTTAATTATTTATTACCGCCGTTAAAGCATTAACATTATTATTATTATTATTATATTATTATTATAATGTATATTATCTAAGAATGGCCCCAAAACATGGATATTGAAGTAGAAGGATGAAACTTGGGTATACCAGTTTCAGGATGCAGTCTAGGTGCAAACCGGGTAGAAATGACCGAGGGGCCACCCCCAGTGGGGATTGTGGACGAAAGAAGCCCCCCAAACCTGAAATATTGTCATTAGGAACGACGACGTGGTATTCAGCCTTTCTTTAGGATGTATGACTTAGGCTGTATCCGATGGTAAAATGACCGATGGGGACCCCTTGGGGGTGCTGACCCCCAAACCTGAAATATTGACGTAGAGTGATGAAACTCGGTATACAACATTCTTAGGATGTATCTTATGTGCAACCGTAGTAAAATGACCGAGGACATCCCAGTGGGGGGTTGTTGGGCCCCAAACCTGAAATATTGACATAGAACTACGAAACTTGTGTATTACAGACTTCTTAGGATGGTATCTTAGGTAAACCGAGGTAAAATGAACCGAGGGCACCCCATGGGGGATGCTGGCCCCCAAACCTAGAATATTGACGTAGAACGAAACTCGGTATATACCCTTCATATAAGGCAGTGGTTCTCAGCGGGGGCGGTACCGTCCCCTGTGGGGCGATAATGAGATTCAAGGGCGGGTATTGGTCGGGGGCGTAGGGGGGCTGGTATTAAGGAATGGGCGGTAAGGGGGCGGTATTGAGGAGTGAGATTACAAAATAAAATTAACTCATATATATATATATATATATATATATATAATATATATAATATATATATATATATATATATATATATATATATATATATATATATATATAATATATTATATATATATATATATATATATATATATATATATATATATTTTTTTTTTATATATAATTATAAAATATTATCAAATAATATATAATATATATATATATATATTATATATATAATATAATATATATAATATATATATATATATATATATATATATTTATGACTCGGTCTATATTTCTTCAAAGACATAAAGAGGAAGTATGAAGGGAGACCCACTGTAAGTTCTATGTTCGAAAAAAGTTCAGTCAATATTGATAAAGGACTTCTTGCTTCTTACAAAGTGTCTTTGTTGATTGCTAAGTGTGGCAAGCCTCATAATATTGGAGAAACACTACTTTTACCAGCTGTTAAGGTAATACTTGATACTCTGATGATTTCCAGTGCAAGCAACGTAATTAAGACGCTACCTTTGAGCAATAGTTCAGTTTCGAGAAGGATCGATGAGATGGCCTCTGATATTGAAGATCAACTTTGTAAGATAATTAGAAAAACAGTTTGCATTACAGATCGACGAGTCAACCCTCAGTGATAATGTAGCTTTATTATTAGCATATGTTCGTTTCATAAATGAAACTGGCGAGATGAATGAAGAAATGCTGTTCGCTAAAAGTCTTACCACTGACACTAAAGGCTTCTCTATATTCCATGTACTTTTAAGTTATTTTAACGAAAAAGACATTCCATTATCTAATATTCTTGCATGTGCTACTGACGGTGCTGCGGCTATGACTGGTCGATATCGCGGTTTTAGTGCACATTTAAAGCAAGCTGTTCCAGGGGTTATGACTGTTCATTGTGTCATTCACCGTCAACATTTAGTTGCTAAAAATTTAAGCGGAAGATTATACGAGTCTCTTAATTGTGTCATTAGTGCCGTCAATAAAATCAAATGCCATTCTTTGAATGATCGTTTATTTCGCCAGCTTTGTGAAGAAAAAGACGAGGCATTTTAACGATTATTGCTACACACGGAGGTTAGGTGGCTTTCTAAAGGGAATTGTTTACGACGATTCTATAACCTCTTTGAAACAGTTATTGAATTTCTCGACACAGCTGACCACAGTCTCGCCAATTCATTAAAAGAAAGACGAACAGATGTTGCCTACCTTTCTGATATTTTTGACAAATTAAACGAAGTAAATACGAAGCTACAAAGTAAAAAAATTAATTTCATCAAAACAAAAGGAATTATAGGGGCTTTTATAGAGAAACTAAGTCTTCTGAAAAGTAATTTATGCCGTAAAGACTTACGTCAGTTTCCTAATCTTCTAGCTGTTTGGGAGAAGGCCCAAATTGCAGGCTTGACTTGGAAGTTTATTGTTTTCACTTAAATAAGCTGAAAGAAAACATGGAAACTAGATTTCAGGATATTATTGCGCTTCAAATACCCCAATGGGTATTTCCAACCCGTTTTTCTAGATGTGACTGCCAACGCAAGTATTTCACCAGTCATGCAGGAGGCCCCTAATAGACCTCAAGCATGGCAGTGAATGTCAAAATTTATTTAATGAGCTTGGATACGAAGTATTTTGGGAAAAAAAAAAAGATTCGTATCCTCTTCTATGGGAAGAAATTAAAGTATTGCTTCTTGCTTTTCCTTCAACGTATCTCGTCGAAAAGGCTTCAGTGTTGTCACACAATTGATTGAAAAACAAAGCCAGAAGCAAATTGGATATTACTCAGAGAGGTGATTTAAGATTATGCCTAAGTACAATCTCTCCTGACATCAATCGGTTATGTGCAAGTCATCAGGCTCAAGGCAGCCACTAGTGTCAAAAATGATGTTTTAATCGTAAAATAAATTTTTCAAGGAATATGTAAGTACTATTTTTGATTATAATAATAATAATAATAATAATAATAATAATAAATAATAATAATAATAATAATAATATAATTAATATATAATAATAATAATATAATTATATAATATTAATATATATATATTATATATATTATATATTATATATATATATATATATATATATATATATATATATATATATATATATAATATATAATTATATATATATATATATATATATATATATATATATATATCATATATAATATGTATATAATATATATAATATATATATATATATATATATATATATATATATATATATATATATATATATATATATATATTTTATTTAATATAATAAATTATATATTTTATATATATATAAATATAATATATATATATATACTGGGTGATTCATAACCTCTGCGACAAACTCGGAGGGCTGAAAGAGCAAACGATAAGGAACATTTATTGTTAAATAAGCTATGTTGTATGGCGCTTCGTTTCAAAGTTACGGATGTCCCATATGGGGCTGTTTCTGCTGTTGAAGTAGCCATCACTTGTGAAGCACGCCTCATCGGTAAACAGGACATGTCCAGGAAAGGCAGGATTATCGATGCTCCGTTGCGGAAACCACCGGGCAAATCGCACATGGGGTTCGAAGTCGTTTTGCCCAAGTCCTTGTACTTCCTGTTGGTGGTATGCATGGAGGCTTTGCTCTTGCAAGACCCGAAGCACAGACGACTGATTTGAACCCATGCCATGGGCAATGGCGCGGCTAGTCGACGGGTCGTTAGCGACTCTCTCAAGCACCTCTTCTTTCAAACGCAGGGAGTCCTCGTATTACGCGGTCTTTCCACCAATGCACCGGGACGAAGGGTCCCATTATCTCATCGAAGGCGCTGATAAAGGCGAGCAAACATTGTGTGGTTGGGTGATTTCTGTGTGGGAAACGTTCCCGGTGTACTGACGGTTGCGCATTCGTCGTCCATTTCCGTTCCACCGCACCCGGTAACACACTATCATGTCGGTTAACTAGGGAAGAGTGAAGTGATCCATTCGTAATCGATGCCTACACTGTACTGAATCAACGATTAATTGGGCAAGGTAAAGGTATTGCCACGTGTTTCCGAAGGACGTTAAGCTTACACACATGTATGCACGCACAAACACCATTAAAATTGAGTAACCTAAGAATCGTCGGTACCTACATTCAAACGCGTCACACAACCATAAACTAGTGGTACTTTCAATCGTCCGTACTTTGAACATAGAAGCCCCATACAACATAGGCCTTTATTTAAAACAAATAAATGTTCCTTTTTCGTTTGCTCTATCAACTTGCCGAGTTTGTCGCCAGAGCTTTTGAATTCACCCTATATATATATATATATATATATATATATTAATTAAATATATATTAAATATATATATATATATATATATATATATATATATATATAACACCTTTTTAAAATATAAATTCTGAAGCGGGGGGCGATGGATTAAGTCGATAATCTCAAAGGGGGCGTTGGTTTGGAAAAGGTTGAGAACCACTGATATAAGGTACCCTCGTTGTAGAAAGCAGGTAAAATTACCTGTGGGCACCCCAAAGGGGTACTGGCACCCCAAACCTAGAATATTGACATAGAATGATGAAACTCGTTATATGCCCTTCTTATAAGGTACCCTCTTTGTAGAAGAGGTAAAATGACCGTGGCCGCCCCAGAAAGGTTGACTGGCCTTCCAAACCTGAAATATTGACGTAGAACGATGAAACCTGGTATACAGCCTTCTTATAAGGTACACCGTAATGTGAAGAAGAGGTAAAAAGGACACTACCCCCCATAGGTGATGGGGCTGTGCCCTAAAACTTTGGATATTGACATAGAACGATGAAATTTGATATGACGTTTTTCTATAAGGTATCCCTCGCTTGTAGACGAGGTGAAAATGACCGAGGGCATCCCATGAGGGGGATGCTGATCCCCCAATCCTAGAATATTGATGTAGAACGCTGAAACTCGGTATATACCCTTGATAAAAGTTACCCTCTTTGTAGAAGAGGTAAAATTACCGCGGGCACCCCCAAAAGGGGGTTCTGGTCTCCCTCAAATCAAGAATATTGACATAGAACGACGAAACTTGGTATACAGCCTTCTTAGGATGTAACAATTATACAGAAGATGTAAAATGACACCGCGCCCTCTAGGTGATGGGGCTGTGCCCTAAAACATTGAATATTGACATAGAACGATGAAAAACTTTGATAAGCCTCTTATAAATGGAAGATCGATTACAAAGAGTAAAATGACACCACGCCCCTAGGTGATAGGGCTGTGCCCTAAAACTTTGAATATTGACATAGAACGATGAAACTTAGTATACAGGGGGCCTTTTATAATGTAAACATCGATTACAGAAAGAGGTAAAAATGACACCACGCTCCAAGTGATGGGCTGTGCCTAAAACTTTGAATATTGACCATAGAACGAGTGAAACTTGGTACACAATCTTCTTATAATGTATCCTCTTATGATGTATCCTCGATACAGAAAAAAATAAATAAATAAATAAAATTAAAAAAAATAAAATAAAAAAAATAAAAAAAAATAAAAAAAATTATTCTTTTTATGTTTATAACTTATAAAAAAAAATTGAGTTTTTACATACCCAAAAGCTGTAATCAGTAAATCAAACACACCCTCCCACCCTCACCACCCTCACCACCCACCCCACCCTCCGCACCCTGTCTATGATCTTGATCGATCTACTGGAAAATTCAGGTCTATTTGCATACATTATCAGATATTTTATTTTATTTTTGTTTTCTTCCTTATAAACATTTTGTTTGGGTTAATAAAATTTTACGCTCTTTCATATTTATAACGTAAAAAAATTGTGTTTTTACATACCCTAAAATGGTAAATCAGTGAATCAGTAAATCAAGCACAATAAGTGCCTCCCCCTCCCCATTCCCAACCTTATCTTTTGAGTTATTGATCTATTGATCTATTGATCTATTGCTTCAAGTCATATTTCGATTATCATTTTGGATAAACATAGACTAAAAATAAGTTCTTTTTATACTACCCTCGAATATATGTTGACATAAAAGTTTTCACCGTCAATAAAGCTACATAACATAACCTGATGCAAAAATATAAAGGTATAACATCAAACCTAACATTTACCTTAAACATGAATAAAACAGTTAACATTAACCAAGTAACCATACTTAACACAGGAAATAACTAACGTTGCATTACAGAAACTACCCTATTCACACTTTTATCAAACATATCTCCTAACATATTGTTATTTTACATTAACGTAAGAACATTTAACAAAATTATACAACTAAACCTTATTATCATCCTGACCCAACGGAATATATGCTAACGTAACAAAATTTTCACATCGAATAAAGCTAACATATAACCTGAACTAAGAATATAATGTACACCCCCAAACCTAACACGCCTTAAACACGAAT
>JABUQX010052407.1:15000-27500 GCA_015478945.1 Trachelipus rathkii
AATCTATAATAAAATGACAAGATCTGAGAATGAGCAAAATCCAAAATTGACTTATAATAAAAAAATCTATAATAAAATGACAAGATCTGGGAATGAGCAAAATCCAAAATTGACTTATAATAAAAAAATCTATAATAAAATGACAACTTGTGAGATCTGTAATACTAAAATTAAAAATTTTGAAATTCATATAAGAAGTAATAAACATGTGAAAAATACAAATCAATCATTGCTTAATTTGAATTATTTTGATGATAAAAAGAAATTATGCTCAATGTGTAATAAAAGCGTTCTAAACCTTAAAATTCACGAGAAAAGTAAGATTCATCAAAGAAATTCGATGCAATGTGATTACAAAAATTGTCGAGAAGGAATTCAAGGTAATTTTAAAGCATATTGTTATACCAATATAAAAACTATTGATCCGAGGATGTATATTAATAATATGATAAGTATAATTCAGAAAAAAATTGAAGAACAAAATTGGGAAAATTTAAAACTGAGTCTCTCTATTTTTGTTGAATTTTATAAATATTTACCTGATGGAAGAAAACAAACGATTCAAAATTGGTTTAATAGTGGTTCCATGACAAGTATAACAAATAATTCTCAAATAAAAGATACTATTTATGAAATGATCAATAAAATTGAAGAAAAAATATGTAAATTTACAAGAGAAGGGTCAGGATGGATTATCAATAAACTTTTAGATTTTGAAATAAAGATAGCAAAATATAAACCATTAAGAGCTTCTTCATATATTGAAACTCCATCAAAATATAAAAACCAAAAATTTGGATTGATTAATATTCAAAATAAAAATGATAACGAATGTTTCAAATGGTGTATAGCAAGATCTGATTGTTTAGCAGAAAGAAATCCACAGAGATTATCAAAAAGAATAAAAGAAGTATCTAAAAATTACAATTGGAAAGGAATAGAATTCCCAGTTCAATTAAAACAGATTACTAAATTTGAGAACCAAAACGATGTGTCAGTTAACGTATTTGGACTAGATGAAAAAGAAATATTATATCCTTTAAGAATTACAAAAGTTGAGAAAACTAAACATGTTGATTTACTTTTAATATCAAATGATAAAAATGCCCATTATTTACTGATGAAACATTTGAGTCCATTCATAGATAAGAAGCATAAAGAAAAAACTTATCCATGTCGATTCTGTTTACATAGTTTTTATAAAAAAGAATTATTAGATAATCATTTACCAGAATGTAGTATTCATAAACCGGTGAGAATGGAATTATCTGAAGGTCAAGTTCAATTTAAACTGTATTATAAACAATTCAGACATCCATTTGTTATATATGCAGATTTTGAAAGCACCTTACAAAAGATACAAACGAGTCAACCGGATCCTAAAGAATCTTATACAATTAACCTACAGAAACATCAACCAAACAGTTGGTGTTGTTATACGAAATGTGATGTAGATGAATATTCAAAGCTCGAAATATATGAAGGAAACGAAGCACCTAAAACGTTTACAGAATATTTAATTTCAGAATCAAAAAGAATTTATAAATTACTAGAAATGAATAAACCAATGAATTTAACTTCGGAAGAAAAAATGAATCATGAAAATGCTAATCGTTGTTATGTATGTAAAAAGGAATACACACCCTCAGATTTTAAAGTAAGAGACCATAATCATTTAACAGGAGAATATAGAGGACCTGCTCATAGAAGCTGTAATTTACAAATTAGAAATCCTAAATTTATTCCAATAATAATGCATAACTTATCAAAATATGACGCTCATTTATTCGTTAAAGAATTTGGACATATCGATGGTGAATTAAAAGCAATTCCTCAAACGGATGAAACTTACATAAGTTTCAGTCAGTATATAAAAGTAGGTGAATATAATGAAGAGAAACCTATAAACATAGAGTTGAGATTCCTCGATAGTTTTAGATTCATGTCTTCATCTCTTGCTAAATTAGCATCAAATTTAACGGATGAAAATTTATTAAAGAATTTACATAAATATTATCAAGATGAACAGTTTCAGCTACTAAAACGTAAAGGAATTTATCCATACGACTGGATGGATGATATAGCAAAATTTAATCATGAAAAATTACCTAAAAAAGAGAAATTTTATAATATTTTAAATAATGAAGATATAACAAACGAAGACTACAAACATGCGCAGACTATCTGGACAAAATTTAATTGTAAAACATTTAAAGATTACCATATGTTATACTTACAATCTGATACATTATTATTAGCGGATGTGTTTGAAAATTTTAGAACAACTTGTTTAGATACTTATAAATTAGATCCAGCACGATATTTTACATCTCCAGGGTTATCTTGGGATGCATTATTAAAAGAAACGAAAGTAAAATTAGATTTATTAAAAGATCCGGATATGTTGTTAATGATAGAAAAGGGGATTAGAGGAGGAATCAGTACTATAACACATAGATATGCGAAAGCTAATAATCCATATATTCAAGAAAGTTATGATAAAAATAAACCGCATAGTTATATCACTTATTTAGATGCTAATAATTTGTATGGTTGGGCAATGTCTCAGTATTTGCCTACGGGAAATTTTAAATGGATGAAAAACATTAACGATTTTGATGTTTTAGACATCAGTGATGAATCGAAAAAAAGGATATATTTTAGAAGTTGATTTGGAATATCCTAAAGAACTACACAATTTACATAACGATTACCCCTTAGCAGCAGAAAATATAAAGTTAGATAAAGTTTCAAAATTAGTTCCAAACTTGAATAATAAAGAAAAATATATCATACACTATAGAAATTTAAAACAGTGTTTGAATTTAGGATTGAAACTAACGAAAATACATAGAATATTAGAATTTGATCAGAGCGATTGGATGAAATCATACATTGATCTTAACACGAGAAAGAGAAAGGAAGCGAAGAATGAATTTGAAAAAGATTTCTATAAATTAATGAACAACTCGGTGTTTGGTAAAACGATGGAAAACATAAGAAATAGAGTTGATGTACGATTAGTTAAAAATGAAGAGCAAGCTCAAAAATTAGTAAATAAACCAAATTTTGAATCGTTTAAAATATTCTCAGAAAATTTAATAGCTTGTCATATGAAAAAAACTAAACTAAGATTTGATAAACCTATATATGTAGGAATGTCTATTTTAGAGTTAAGTAAAACTTTAATGTATGACTTTCATTATAATCATATAAAAAATAAATATAATGAAAAAGCAAAATTATTGTTTACAGATACAGATTCATTATGCTATTATGTAGAAACGAATGATATATATAAAGATATGAAAAGGAATATAAAACTGTTTGATACATCTGATTATCCAAAAGAGCATAAATTATATTCAGAAAAAAATAAAAAGGTATTGGGTAAAATGAAAGATGAAACAGCTGGAAAACTGATAACAGAATTTGTAGGACTAAGAGCAAAATTATATGCTTATAAAACATTAGAAAATAAAGAAATTAAAAAAGCGAAGGGAGTAAAGAAAAGCGTTATCAATCAAACGATTAACATTGATGACTATAAAAAAGTATTATTTATGGAAGAAACTCTATATAGGAAACTAAATTTAATACGAAGTAAAAAACATGATTTGTATACTACACAAGTCAATAAAATAGCATTATCGAGAAATGATGATAAACGATATATATTAGAAAACAATATAAACACATTAGCTTTAGGACATTATATAATAAGTTAGTTGGCGCCAACATTTCAGTTGTAAGTAGTTTTAAGTTAGGTTTAAGAAAAAACAAAAAATTAAAAAAATATTGCATGTTAGTTGTAAGTAGTTTTAAGTTAGGTTTAAGAAAAAACAAAAAATTAAAAAAATATTGCATGTTAGTTGTAAGTAGTTTTAAGTTAGGTTTAAGAAAAAACAAAAAAATAAAAAAATATTGCATGTTAGTTGTAAGTAGTTTTAAGTTAGCGAAATTTGTATGCCTCTGCTCAGGGGGTTCTTTGAGGTTATCATAATATTATTTTTATACATAAAAACATATTTGAAGGGGCGGTGTTTTCAAAATTTCAAATGAATTACAATTATTTTTCTTTTATAATAAATAATGGAAACATTTCTCTATTCATTGGAAAGATGAGAAGAGCAGAAATAATCAAGAACATCATTTCTTATTACCATCTCCTAACTGTAGAATTCTAATTATTGGTGAGTCTGGATGCGGTAAAACGAATTTACTACTAAGAATGTTACTTATGGATAAGTGGTTAGATTATAATAATTTATTTGTTTATGGAAAGTCTTTACACCAGCCAGAATATAAATTAATAAAATCAGGATTTGATAAAGGATATAGTAAAAACGAAGTTCTTGAATTATTGGAGAAAGGAGGGGGTGATATTGATTCATTTATTAGAAATCTACCTAAAAAGAATAAAAAATCAAAATATAAGGTAGAATATTATGAAGATTCTTCCGAAATTCTAGACCCGAAGGATGTTAACAACAAGAAGAAAAATTTATTTGTATTTGATGATATAATGAATGATTCAAATCAAAGTAAAGCTGAAGATTATTATACGAGAGGAAGACATAATAATACAAGCTCTATTTATATTAGTCAAAACTATTTTAAACTTCCTCGTCAAACAATACGATCCAATGCTAATGTGTTTATATTGTTCTCATTACCTATAAAAGATTTAGTCAATATTTTTAATGATTTCATTTCAAAAGATATGACGTGGGAAGAATTTCGTAATTATTGCGAAACTGTTTGGAAAGAACCATTTGGTTACATTGTTATAAATAAAAAATTACCACCAGGAGAAGGAAGATATCAAGCTAATTTTGACTCTATATATGTACCTAAAAAGTTTTTTCCTCTTAAATAAATGTATATTTACAATACAACTCGAAAAGTTCATAAAGAAAATTTCATTGAGACTAATTCAATAAACTTAACCTTTGAAAATCAAAAATATATTAATGAATTGAAATTATTTTTAAAGACGAAAACTGGTTCAGGATTGTTAAATTCGGCGTTGAAGAAACTCCCTTTACCAGAAATGCATTTAAATTTACCTAATAATGTTCCATCGGAAAATATTGAAAACGGATCGTTCAGGAATACAGGAAAATATTCATATTGTGGTCCAGGTACGAAAGTACAAAAAAGATTAAAAGAAGGATATAATGGTGTTAACAGTTTAGATAAGGTTTGTAAACAACATGATATAAATTATTTAAAACATAAAAATACGAAAGAGAGAAATGCGGCAGATGATTTATTAGCAAAACAAGCGAGTGAAATTGCGTTAGATCCTAATGAACCAGAGTACGTTAGAAAAGACGCGAGATTAGTCACAGGAGTTATGGGAATGAAATCAAGATTCGGAATGGGTTTACCATCAAAAAACGGGGTAAAGAGCTCGCGGAATCGAGCTCTGAAAAATTGAAGGAATTATATTATAATCCTAAAACTGGATACTCAGGAATCAATGATTTAGTTCGAAAAAGCTTGTTATCTTCTAAGATAGTTAAGGACTGGCTAGATCATCAAAACGTTTACACATTGCATAAACCGATAAAACATAAATTTTCAACGAGAAGAGTGATGGTCTCTAGTGTTGATGATCAATGGCAAGCTGATTTAGTAGACATGCAAAAATATAAATCTCAGAATAAAAATATAAATTACGTATTAACAGTTATAGATATATTCAGTAAATATGCTTGGGCTACTCCTATTAAAAAGAAAACTGGAAATGATATTGCAGAGGCATTTCAAAATATATTTAAGGAAAGAATTCCTAGAAAAATACATACGGATAAAGGACTCGAATTCATAAATAAACCAACTCAAGAGCTATTTAGAAAACATAGAATACATTGGTTCGCTACAGAGAATGAAACGAAAGCTCAAGTAGTAGAAAGATTTAACAGAACTTTAAAATCTAAAATGTGGAAATATTTTACAGAAAACAAAACAAAGAAATGGGTTGATATTCTCCCTAATTTAGTAAAAAATTATAATACAAGTTCTCATAGAAGTATTAAAATGACTCCTGAACAAGGATCTCTTGAGAAGAATAGTAAAGTTGTGTATGAAAATTTATTTCCTCCTACTAAGTCTAAACTTAGGAAACCAAAATTTAACCTTGGTGATAGAGTAAGAATCAGCAGAAAATATAAAGATTTTAGAAAAGGTTATCTTCCAAACTTTACAGAAGAAATATTTATTATATATAAAGTATTGAAAACAAATCCTATAACTTATAAAATAAGAGACATGAGTGATGAAGAGATTATTGGAAGTTTTTATGAACAAGAAATGGTGAAATATGAAAGTGAATTATACGAGGTTGAAAAAATATTAAAAAGAAATAAAGAGAAAATATTGGTTAAATGGAAAGGATACAATACAACATCTTGGATAAATGAAAAAGACTTAACGGAAATATAGAACATCAAATCGTTTAAAGTTCCGTTTTACATAGGATATCTGTTTCATAAAGATGTTAGATGTTAGATGTTTGATGTTTAGATGTTAGATGTTTGATGTTTCTTTTTTTCTCTATAATAAATGGCATATGTTAATATTAAAGAAAAATCTGATTTAGTAAATATTAGAAAGAAACTTCAGAAAAGATTTTTAAACGAAAAATTAGGTGAACAAGATATCTATCAAGAAAATATTAAACTACTACAACCATTAATTGAACCGATTAAGGATATAACTACGCATCAAAAAGAAATACTTCAAACTCAACCAACACTACCAGCTCTTACTTCACGTCAAGTTCCTTTAGCTATCGAAGATGTACCAGCATCACCTAGCTCTCCTAGATATAATTTTACAAAGTTAGGAAAAATAGCAGGAAAATATTTGCAAGTAATTTATTATCCTAATAAATATGACAACGCATTCGGTATTAAAATGGCTGAAGGAGGTGATAATTTTAAATTAGGTAACGCAACAGTTAAAATTGATGGTAATAATTTAATTATTGATAAAACCCAATACATTGGTACTGAAGGTCTATGGAAACTTCTAACCTTGAAAAATCCTGGAGAAGTTTCCGTAAATGACTATAATAATTATAAGAAAATAATGATTCAAACTAAAGCGTTTTTTTAGATACGATGGAAGTACTGCTAAATCGAATAAGGGTGATAAATATAAGATGTTTATTAAACCAATATATGATGAATATAAATTGCTTGATGAATTAAAATCAGAATTACGTCAGAAAGTAAGAACACCAAGAAGAAGCAGTGTTGGAGATACTCCTCGAAGAACTAGTGTAGGAGACGTATCTGAAATATCAGGTACGGGATTTAAATTTTTACCTTCAGATCCTAATGAGCTTGTTAATAAACATAGAATATTATTTTCAGAAATTCAATCGGGTAATACTAATGCATTTAATGAGTTACAAGCTATTAATGATGAACTGTTAAGATTAGGTATATTTGATACAGATATAATAAAATCTTTAAATAACTTTTTTCTCTATAATAAATGAGCATTGTGTTATCTAGTAATACATCTGATTTCAAATATAATTTTTACCCTTCTTTAAAATTAGAAAAGGGTAAAACACATGAAATAGCGTTATTAAATATAAATACGTATAATTCAGTACCAAATATTGATGAATCAAATAATAAATTTGCATATGAATATAACGGTAAAATTTTTGAAATATTATTTCCAACAGGAGCTTATGAAATCAAAGCGATTAACAATTACATTCAAGAACATCTTGTTAAAAATAAGCATTCAGAAGCATTCAGTATTGAAGCAAACCATATAACTATGAAATGTATCATTCATGTTAGGAAGGCTAATTTTATTATATATTTCAATGAAAAGTCATTTAAAAATCTTTTAGGATTTAGTAGGGATACTATTGAAGGCATTGGAAAACATGAAAGTGAAAACATTGTTAATATTTCACCAGTAAATTCTATCTTAGTTAATTGCGATATTATAGAAGGTTCTTATCTTAATGGACATCAAAAACCAATTTTGTATAGTTTCTTTCCCGATGTTCCTCCTGGTTATAAAATAAATGAGAGACCTAATACAGTAGTATATCTACCGATAACAATTCCAACTGTTAATTTAATTCATATTTGGCTTACTGATCAATATCATAAACCATTAAATCTTCGAGGAGAAGAAATAACTATTCGATTACATTTAAAATCAACATAAACTTTTTTTCTCTATAATAAATGGAGTATAATTTAAATTGGAAGGAATCATCAGAAATAGATGACTCAATTAAAAGATTTGAATATCAAGAATATGAACCTTATACAGGAGTTGATTTAAATACACCTAGTGATATAAGAATATCAGTTCAAAATCAGGATGAATTTTTACTACCTTCTAGAAGTTATATTTATATTGAGGGATCTTTAAAAAAAGAAGATGGATCAACATTTGAAAAAGATCAACCTGGAACTGGAACTGGATCAGGAAAAGAATTATATATAAATTTAATTAATAACGGAATCATGTATTTATTTTCAAGAGTTGAATATCAACTTGGAAATAAAAGTATGGAAGAATATCCAAATCCTGGACAAGCATCAACTATGAAAGGACTTTTAACATATCCTCTCAATTATTTAGAAGGTATGAATTTTATGTGGTCACCTGATAAATGTGATAAAGTATGTCCAAAAATTAATAATTCTGGATATGTGGAGAGACACAAATACTTATTTAAGAACTCATCGGGGAATTTTAGTGTAGCTATTCCGTTAAGTCATATATTTGGATTTTGTGAAAATTATGATAAAGTAATTTATGGAATAAAACATCAGCTTACATTAAGAAGGAAAGAAGATGATAATGATGTTATATTAAAATCGTCAGATAAAAACGATGATGGTACTTATAAAGTTCCTGATGGTAAAATTATTTTATCGAGAATAGTATGGAGAATCCCACACGTAACACTTACAGATGAATATTCAATTAAACTGTATAAAGATATTCAAAATAAAGTTACATTAAATATTAATTTTTTGAATAGACAGTGTGAATCTATAGAAGTAAATCAAGGACAACAACAATTCGATTGGAGATTAAATGTTACAGCTGGATCTGAGAAACCTCGATTTATAATTTTAGCTTTTCAAGAAACAAATGGTGATAATCAAATTATGAATAGAGGTATATTTAATCATTGTAATATAACTAACGCTTTTGTTCAGTTAAATAGCGAAAGATATCCAGAAATGGATCTTCGACTTGATTTTAATGAGAATTATTATACAACCGCTTATAAAATGCTATCAGATTATTCTAATCATATACTTAATAAAGAAAATTGTTCTATTAGTTTAATAGAATATCAAAATTTGTATCCATTGCTAGTATTTGATGTAAGTAGACAATCTGAAAAAATAAAAAATTCAGTTACAGATATTAAAATAAGAGCAACTTTTAAGAAAAATATATCAAAACCTACAAAGGCTTATGCATTAGTATTATCAGATCGACTTGTGAAACTACAATCTGATGGAAATAAAATGAATATCGCTTTTTAATTTTTTTCTCTTAAATAAATGAGGTATTACTGTATTCATTGTAGAAAAATAACAAATACTGAAAATGTTCAAAAGGTTATGACAAATAAAAGTAGTATGCTTAGAGGTACATGCTCAGAGTGTGGAAGAGTAAAAACTCAATTTACTTCTAATAAAATATAAAAATTATAAAAAATATAAAATATAAAGGGAGCCCCAAAACGGGCCCCTTGTCAAATTTTAAATATAGTGTATGTATCAATATGAATGAGAAGAAGGACTTGAAACGGGCCCCCCTTTGTAAATAGAAAAAAATATATATAAATTTTATTAATATTTATTTTAGAGCGCATCCTTAAGGATGCGCTCTATGGTTTATTGTATATGTTTAAAATAAAAAAATAAAAAAAGGAAAAAATTATATATAAAATTTTATATATAATAACTTTTTTTCTTCTTAAATAAATGGCTTACAACGATATGAAAGTATATCTTACACCGAATCAGGTAAAAAAGTTAAACAATGCAGTAAATAAAAAATCTTCTATATCATTTAGAATCAATCCAAAGGATAAGGGAAACATATCTCTTCTCCTAACTCTAACTCAAAAAGCTAAATTTTTAAAAGGTATACCATTTAATTTAAAATTAAGCATATCACAAGTAACAGCCTTGGCAAAACATGGAGGATTTATAATAACGCTTCCAATGTTATTAGGGGCTGCAAGTGCAATCGGTTCTCTTGCTGGTGGAGCTAGCGCTATTGCTAAAACTGTAAATGATAAAAAAACGGCACAAAAGCAATTAGAAGAGACTAGAAGGCATAACCTTCAAATGGAAAAAAAGAAAACAAATGGAAAAGGTTTTAAAACCATACCCTCGTCAAAAAACTGGCGAGGGTTTATTTTTAAAACCATACAAAAGTTGAATATTCCGATGAAAGCGTTGAGTCAATATGATCTTATGAAATATGTTAATCAACTTAAAATTCCAAACTTTGAAGGAATTTATATGAGAGATGCTCTTCCAAAAAAATCTAATAAAAAGGAATCTGGAATCTTAAATTTGGATTCAATTAAAGGTTCAGGAACTCACTGGACATGTTGGTTTAAGAATTGTAATAACTTATGCTATTATTTCGATTCATTCGGTGTTCAACCTCCGACTGAATTTGAAAATTATATACAATGCGATATTGTCTATTCAACGTATCAAATACAAAAATTGAATGAAGTTATTTGCGGTCATTTGTGTTTATTCGTTCTTTTCGGAGTAACCGTATTGAAATTAAATTTTCACTCAATTCTACAAGAACTTTTTTCTCTAAAATAAATGAGTGTTAATAACTTTGGTGGAGGACCTCTAAGAGGACCACCAGGATCGAGGACCTCGAGGACCTCGAGGACCTCCAGGACCTCCAGGACTGTCAGGAATTGGATTTAAATATTTAGATGAGGAAGGTAATTTTGATATCGAAAATAAAAGGCTGGCAAATGCGGCTAATCCTCGAGAAGAAAACGATGTTACTACAAAATTTTATACAGATAATTTAGTAAAAGAAACAAGAAGTAAGGTTGATAAAATGTTGAAACAGACAGGAAATATGAATAAATCAATAACTGAATTACAATCTGAAGGTGATCATATTAAAAAATTTGTTGAAGAAATAAAATCTCAACTCTTTGATATGCATAATAACGTTCTGTTAAAAGATGGTTTTGAAAACGTCTTAAAAACGATTAATAAACAGATTTCAACTCTTAGTGAAAATATAAATAATTTTAAAAGAAACATATGCTTACGAAACAATAATTTTTCAAACAAATTCAAAATTAGAATCAGGAAAGTTCCCATTCGTATTCGGTATGAAAGGAGGTGCTTCTGAGAAAACTGGTTATGTTATGCCTTATGAAGGATTCATTGATACAGTTATATTAACCTCGCAAGATATAAATCAACATATATCAGTAAAATTGTTAATTAACGGAAATGAGTATCCCTTAGCTTTAGACAAATATCAAGATGAATTCTTTACCAAAATCAGAGTTAATGATCTTCGTCTGAATGAAGGAGATGTTATTCAGATTCAATCAAACGTTGATACTAATAATGTAAAAATGCATGTTGTTCAAGTTTTTGTAGGGTATAACTTTATTAATAAAAATATTATGTTAGGAGATGAACCTCTTGAGACGGTTGAGTTTAATGAGATTGAGAATAAAAGTGATACAAATATTTATGAACTTGCTTCTTCAGCAAAAATTAATAACGACATTGAAGAAAAAAATAAAGAGATGAAAAATATTATTATAAGCGATGACTTTGGAAATGTAGTATATAGTTCTGATAATACTGATCCTGAAATAAAAAGAAACTATGGAGATAATTTATCATAACAATATAAACTTTTTTTTCTCTATAATAAATAGATGGAAAACAAATCAGAGCTTTTAAATATTTTGAACTATACATCTGATTTTTCACATACTACAAAATTGTCAGATTTAATTAAGGATGCTCCTTATGATATTGTTGAATTAAGAAAAGTAGATACAAGATATGGTCCATCAATCATCGCTACTCTACGTATAGGAGAAGATGAGAATACTAATGTATTTCTTCCAAAAAGATATGTGCATAAATTAAACGATAATCAAATTAAACTTTTCAACGAGAACAATTTTCAAATGAAATATCAGGGTGGAAAATATCATGATATAAGATTTTTGTAAGTAATCAAAATCTTTTTTTTCTCTATAATAAATGAACGCTTTACAAAATCAACTCTCAAAAATTAATGAGGTATATACTGAAAGAATAAAAGAACTCTTAGAATTAGATATCATTACAAGTAATGATATCGAAGAATTAAAAGATCTTTTTAAAAAAATTAATGACTATATAGATATTCAAAAAGGATTTTTCAATAAAGAAAATATTGAAGAATTTGAAAATCATTTAAAAACC
>JABUQX010052407.1:32500-50872 GCA_015478945.1 Trachelipus rathkii
CTCGTTTAGATGTATCCAACTATCTTATTTCATAATTCCGTCCTAAAGGGTGGAGTATGTGCACTATGTTAACATAAACACTCCAGTAACACGTCTCCCCGAAAATTCTCGAATCTCCTAACTTCGATGTTCTGTGGCTTTAAAATCATTAATCTTCCTCTATCTACATAATCTTGTGCTTCTGCCTACTAGTTTCCTAACAGAACAGGACTTTTCACGACTTTTTTTGAATATCTTCTATCTTACTCACGAAGACTGTTATTTCTTTCCCATCGAAATACTAGAGGTCCTCCATATTTGGGATTTCCAATGCACACAACACTGAATGTTGGGGTCCTCTCATACTGATTTAGGTGGGAGGAGGCCGAATCATTTAGTGCATTCTCAACAACCTGGAGCAACTAATTAAAGAACCCACACACGTTCCGGATCTCCTAAACCCAAAATTCTTGAACATAACTTGACCCCTAATGCTCACGCACTAGTCCCTTCTCTCTATTAATACACCACCTTCGCTCCTATTTGTAAATCTGACCACAACCTTATATCTCTTAATTTAATACTTTCTCATCAAACAGATCCATCCTGCCCTATGCGTTTTTTTCGGCACTTTGATCGAGCCGATTGGGAGGCCTTGCGTTGCTTTCTACACGCTAACTATAATTGGAAGGACTGCTTTGACTCTGAATTGACGCTTCAGCTTCTGCCGATAAGGTGGGAGCTGAAATCGTTGATGGGATGAGCAGGTTCCATCTTCTCGACTAATCTTTTCTCTCCTCATAATCATGGTTCGATCGTGCTTGTTCTCTGGCCCTTCAGGCTAGAGCAGTGCGTAACGGGAGTGGAAAAATTCTCGTTTCCCTATCCTATTATTCTTGCTAATTTTCATTCTGCTAGAAAATCGTTGCAGGGATTACTCTTCGACGAGCAAAGCCGACTTTCATCAAACGAAAGTGCGCTAACCTCTTGGTTCTCCTACTGGAACAAATCTTCTGGCCTCTGGCCAAAAACATCTCTAACAACTTCTGTAAATCTACCTTCCCTCCTCTTATTCGATCTGAGGCTGTTGCTGAATTCTCCACTGAAAAGGCAATCTCTTCGCCTCCTATTTTCCTCTAACTCAACCCTGGATGATTCTGGAATTCCCTCCTCCCACTCCTTCTCCTCTCAGGTGTCCTATACCTTTTGCCTGTGATACATTTGATCAGGTGCATGGGTTCCTGAAAATCTATGAACGTTAAGGAAGGCGGGTGGCCCGATGGCATTCCTCCACATTTTGACCGGGAGTGTGTTCCGTGTTGGCCATCTCCTCTCTTACTATCTTCTCTACTGCTATACTCAACAACTTTCTCAGCTTTGTTAGCGAGCACGACATGTCACCGCTTCCGAAAAAAGCCGCTCCTCGATCCTTCTATATATCAGCCATATAGCTCTCACTTTGTATTCTATCTAAGATTTTGAAACCCTTCTCAACTTAATTTCTTTAGTCAATCTGGAATCTCATTTACTTCTTTCCGGATCGCAGTACGGCTTTCGGCGCTCGAGGTCTACGGGCGATATACTTTCCTATACTCGATTTTGGTTTTTGCCCTTTTTGAACTATAAGGAATCCTGTGTGGTGGTGATGGACATATCCAAAGCATTTGACCGGGTAAGGCACGCGTCACTGCTCTCCAAGCTCCCCTCCTTTGGTTTTCCTCCTTCTCTTTGCCTTACTTATGTCAGTTTCTTTCAAATCTCCAAATATCGGCTGTTGTTGACGGTGCGACTTCTGATCCTTTTTGTCTGATCAGTGATCCCCAGGGCTCAGTCTCGGCTACTAGTTTTATTTCTAAACTTTTCCATTAAATGATCTTCTTCACCTGCACAATCTATAAACTCTATGCCACTCGTATGCTGATGACTCGACCTTCATTCTTTAACTCATATCATTTCAATTCTGCTCCTTCTTTACTTCTAGAATTTGCCTCTCGTCTTAATCTTCCGATTCTATCTCGCAGATCTGGATAGAAGTTTCTTTCGATGGGATTGCCTTGAACTTGTGAAATTTAATTCTTTAAAACTCAATTTCTACAAATCTCTCTCTAAGACACGCTTCTACTAACTTCTATCTCTTTCGACGGTTCTCTGGTCTCTCCTGTTGACATTATAAAAACATCCTTGGCCTTAACATAACAAAAAATGTCATGGAAACCTCACATCAACCATACGGTTGCTAGGGCGCCCTCAAAGAA
This sequence comes from Trachelipus rathkii, assembly GCA_015478945.1. Lineage (NCBI taxonomy): Eukaryota > Metazoa > Arthropoda > Malacostraca > Isopoda > Trachelipodidae > Trachelipus > Trachelipus rathkii. The sequence goes on from JABUQX010052407.1 coordinate 34,735, forward strand.
ACTGGGAATTCTGTTTAGACGCTAACTTTTTTTTCTTCTTCTAGTTACACTTCCAGCTATAAAAGGGGCCTCATTCGCCCTTTGTATGGAGTAAACTGCTCTCATATCTGGGGGGGCTCTGTTCCCCCGGCTTTTGGACAGGGTCGAGTAAAGGCCAAAGGACTTTTAAACTATTCCGTACTTTCACTTTTCAACTTGACCCTTATTTTGAGAGCGGCGCGATGTTTGGTGCTTTATCTCTTTTCTATAGGTACCGTGGCACAGCGGCAGATGCTCGAGGGAACTTTCCCACTCGCATACCACCACCTTTACGAACTCCCGCGTACGCATAAGGGGTGCTGTCATCTGCGCACGAGTATTGTGTTGACTTTGGTAACTCCAGGCTAGTACGCTGCGGTGCTTGCTTCCTTTCCTGCCACCTCTGTTCTGTGGATTCTCTTCCATCTTCTGTGTTTCTTGCTGAATTTAATCTTCCTCACTTCAAAGCTTGCGTCTGTGCTCATTCTGCGTAATTTGCATTAATTGGTGCAGCTTCTGGGACGTGTCACACCCTTCCTTGAAATAGGCTACTGCCCGTGAGTGGTGGTGGACAACCATGAATATAGTATATATATATATATATATATATATACTATAATAATATATATATATTATATATATATATATATACATATAATATATTTATAAATATTATATGGCCCAAACTAAAAGAAAGTTACCCGCATTTTTGCAAACTAGATATGGTACAAGAAACTCATAACATATATTGGAATCAGCGAATGGAAATTTGTATGGAACAATAAATTTATATATATATATATAGTACATATATATGTATATATAATATATATAATTATATATATAATATATATATTATATATATAATTATTATATATATTTATATATATATATATATTATATATTATATATATATGTATAATATATAATATATATATATATATATATAATTTTATATAATATACTATATATATATATATATATAATATTATTATTATTATTATATGTATATATATATATATATATATATATATATATATAATAATATATATATTCATTCTATTATATATATATATATATATTTATATATATATATATATATATAATATATATATATATTATATATATATATATATATATATATATATTATATATATATATATTAATATATATAATATATATATATATATATATATATATATATACCCCTCACTCAATCTTTATATACACACCCCCTATATACCCACCTAATACCATCACTACCTACCTATACGTCATACTACGGAAAACCACTACTCGCATAGCGTTGCCACACAAAAAATACACACACCCCATATCACGAACTCAAAGATATATGCAAATTTGTACTCGCACAAACAAACACGGATTCTCACTTTCTATACTATACCAACATATTTGCATCAGCTCGCTACTGAATTTTTTTTTTTCTCTATATTTCATTTTTCTTTTTAGCAGTGCTCGAGCCGACTGCTGGGCACACACGCAGGCGCGCAGGAACGACGCTCCTCACGCTCAGTCCCCATAGGCCCCGAGAGCCCGCCCACCCACACTTCTGCTCTCCCTCTCTCGCGGTTTGCGCCGCGCGGTATTCCTTTTACCTCTACAACAAACGGTCGAAAACTTCACCAAGCACACCAGCATCGACACGTAAACACAGCTCACACGATCGCTCATGCCACACTACTATACCACTATCCTCCTACTATACTATCTATTATAGTATATAATATACTACTACCTATATATATATACCTACTCATACCTATATATCCTATCTATACTCTATACAACATACACAACTCATCACACACCCCCATATATACTCAGACGCAACAATTACACTCCCCCCGCACATTCACACGACACGTCTCAACTCTCTGTACTACACGATAAACTACCTCTTGCCGTGCCATCTCTCACTACCAGGTTGATCCGGCGTCATCACGAATGGTCACGCCGAGCGTGCATCACCACTCAACACAACCCCACGCACACAACAGCTAAACAAGATACACAGACGCCCACTCAAACTATTGACAATAGTCAGGCCTCTATCTCACACAGGAAATCAACCCCAGGCACCCGCCCCTCTGCAGCCACGACACACGACTATCAGGATCGCATCTCCGCTTGCCATCACGCGGTCAAAAGGTTACACACACGGACCCAAGTAAGACGGACACCATCTAGATTCGGAGTATTAATTCTAGCTTGCATCGTGGTGAGTGGTACACACGTCCCATCACCCCCATCTCACGCTGCAAGCGCCGCGCATCTCAACCAATCCATCGTAAGTGACACGCACTCTCACTCAAGAGTTTTTTATCTATATATATATATACCTACCTATATATATATATACCTATACTACTACTACATACTCACCTATACACTATATCACTCACCTCACCCTCATCAACATATATTATCATCATATCACTATAAATACCTCAACTCCCTATACCATCCTCACTCTCTCTTCATATTATCATCTCACCTACAACACTCACCACTTCGCGCCGTCCCTTTCTTCACAATAATTCAACAATTAACTTTAACATTTGCATTTTTCTTCAACACCGTAATACCTCTCAACTACAATCGCACCCAAAAACACCTTTCAACCTACATCATTGACTCTCTCAATACAACCGCTACCAACCTCATCCTGATCAACCAAACACTTTCTTTTTTTTTTCGCTTTCTCTGACAGTCTCAATTGTTAACACTATCACAAAACTCTTGTAAAATAATTTATTTTAATAATAATAACATTTTCCTTACTAAAATTTCACCGTAGGATTCTAAATATGTTTTATTTTGTTTTCGTGGTACAGAACACAGTAGTTTTTACGACCTACTCACTGTTGGGTATTTACTCTTGTTTGACACACTGATCACTATACTACTCCCATCTCACCCTCTACCCTACTAATATACTCACCCCTATAATACCCTCATCACATCAACTCCTCACCCTACACTCAACCTCACTCACACCTCACACTCATACTACCTAACACTAATATATACTCACCTCCACTATATATACCACTCTATCACCTCACATATACTACTCTACCCATATATTCACCCTACTTCAACATCACTCACGTTATACTCACCATACCACCCGTCAGGTCAGAAATCTCACATACACCCCACACCACCCCCCGCCACTCACTACGCAGCTGCTCATACCTCCACCCACCATAGCACTTCGCACTTAAGTATCACATCTGCACCCTCGCTCCATCGACTGTGGTTATTCAATTTTGAATGAATGTACTACCCCCTCACTACCTCACCTACATCACTCCTACTACCTACTATCACTCTATACTACTCACATCACTACCTATCTTCACTACTACGTACCTCACATCACTCATATATCACATACTACCTATATATATAATCACCTCATCACCCTCCTCAGCTACACTATCACACTACCTAACTATTACACTCACCCCACTCAGCGGCGCACTACACATACTAACACCTACTATACCCTCACCTATACCCTACCACGTATACCCTACCACACCCACCCTAACTCACCTCCCCCCACACCCCCCACCACCCCCCACCAACCCCCCACCACACCACCCCACTACCTATTACCTACATATACCATATCCCCTACATACCTACGACCTACGCTATCATACATAACTCCTCACCCCACCTATATACCCTATATACCTCTCACTACATTATAACTAAATATGATACCCCTACAAGGCCCAGTAATTGTCTCGACGCTCTCGACACCCACTCAGTCCTCACCACACACACACTCTTGTTTCCGGATGGCGCAGAGACCCCCCCACCTCCTCTGCCATCCGCGCGGTGGTCTACAACTTGCGCGGTACCCATCTACGTTCTTTTTTTATCCCTACAACACACAACAACAAATTTTTTCTCTCAAACTAATCGGTCACACCCACGCAGCTATGACCGGAGTAGGCTCACGCCACGCGCCAGTCTGGGCGTCCTCTCCGCCTCTCGGAACAACGAGCACGCGGCTGGGACTCATTCTCCCCTCCGGGGAGCGCGCTCTTAATCCCCAGCCTTGCAGTATTTGGGTATCCGAGAGAGCGGGGATTCCTCCCGCCCCCCTCCCCTACCGCGGGACTATACGCGCAACACGCTCCCCCACTCCTCGATCTCACCGTCGGCTCGCACCCCTACCTCAGGGCCCGTGATATATCACACTATTTACATATACTTATATACTACACTACTATATATATACCTATATATATCACTATCAATCACTATACATATCACTCATATACTATACTTATATATACCACTACTAATATATGAACCCTACCTCACATACTAATACCTTACCCTCACTATACCCATCACAGCCAGTCACAGGGGGGATTATATATATATATAATATAATATATATATATACTCACACTATACCTACTCCTACACTAATATATATCATCTATATCTCACTAAAAACTCACCTACCCTATATATATATATATATATAATATATTACCATCTGAAAATATTCGCGGGACTACGACAAATATAATTAATACTCTCACTATACTACTATTATATACCCACCTCCCACTCACCTATATATATACTACTACTACTCCCCCCCTACATAACCCTTCACCCCTCTATAACTCATCCTACATGATAACCCTACTACACTCACTCACTATCACTACCCTACCTCATATAGTATCACTATTATATATATATATACTACATCACTCACACAACCTACGACCACCTACCCTGGGCTGTGTGATTAATAATATTATATATATATATATATATATATATATATATTATATATATATATACCTCACTCACCTCAACTCATACTCTCCTCACTCACTACCATCATCCTACTATCCTACACTCATCCCCTCACTCACTCCTACTCACCCCTCTACCTACTCACTATATCACCCCATCATCACCTACCTAACTACCACCTACCTCCCACTACTATCATCACTACCACTACTCACACCGATTACCCACCTACCTACTACACCTACCACTTTAATACATCACTCACATAAATACTCATACATCACTATATAACTAATATAACAATACTATAATAATCACACACACTAATCACACAATCTATAATCACATCACATATCTCTAATCATCAATCAACTCGAATAATCAATCACCATAATAATACATCAATACCATGATCAACTAATGATACATCAATGAATAATAATCAATAATACATCACTACATCACCCCAATCACTAACCTAACATACACTCATCAATCCCACACTCCAATCAACACACCCCCACACTCAACTCACATTCAATAATAATCCACCATACTATCCACACTTAATTAAACACTGACTCAACAAATCACTAACTAATAACCCCCATAATAATACCTCACATACACTCAACTCCAACTCACATCCCAAATCACACTAACAATCATCACTAAATAATAACTACTAACTCAACACACTAATACTCACTAAATCATACAACTTAATATATCTTACCACGAACGTTCAAACACAAGTGACAGCATTACTCTGCCACACACGCCACACTCATACATCACTCTAATTACTCCCGAACGCACATCACACACACTGATCTACCAGCCATTAAGGATGACTCAGCACATCAAGTGGCCGCCGGCAGGTCAACATGCACGTCGCTCGAAACGTCACAACATTAAACCTGCGCTCACGCCTTTTTCCACACTATACAAGTTTCTGCGTAATGCCTCCAACAACTCTCCCGCTCCACTCACACTCTCCTCAGCACTACACATGCTCTCTCAACACACAGAAACAGTCATAAATATCACTCACCCATAACTCACTCACGCTTTTTCAACATAGGACACACACACAACACTGTCTTTCTACCCCCCACTCTTTACCAACAACCTCTCTCTCTGATCAAATACCTTCACGCTACTTCGGCTCTACACCTCAGCGTTCCCAACCCACCCTCTCACTCGCAAGTTCGTTCTCGAATTCTTTCCCGAACACTACAAAATCCCGCTTTTCTCTTTAACTCTCTTAATTTTCTTTTTCACTCATATGTCCGAACAAAGACTATCCAACCCGCATTAATTTCCGTGAGACAACTCCCAACCCCCGCCCTACACACATACAACAATCTCCCCCCTCCACTCCCCCCTCCCCACAACCCCCCCCCCCCCCCCCCTCACCACCCAAAAATCTCTCTAGCATCCGCCTCTCACTCTAAATCTACAACCAGTCCGCAACTGGTTGTTTTTTTTAAAATCATATCGCATCAATCCGATGGATACGGCAAAAGCAGCCACCGAAGAAGAAATGATCGCAACTTGGGAATAAACCACCATTCTACTAGTGTTAAACAGCCAGCATCCTTCTCTACCTCGCACTATACGTCACGACACAAAGCGATGTTATCTGTCCTTCGCTCACAGTCATCTCTTCAAACCCGCACATGCAATTGTTCGTTCTTACGCTTCTTCCTTCCGCATGGCAAACACTCAAACATGACGCCCGCCAGTTCTTCTCAACGGCTCTTGAAGTTTTCTAAATGTCCATCCCCACAGGCCCTACTAACACCTACTCTTTACCCGTCGTTTCCAAATTCTAAATAATCACTCACTACACCTACACTCACTATACAACGTACCTATCTTCTCTTTCTTTCTCTCACCTCTCCCTTTGAGCAACCAAGATTCGGCGCGCTCAGCAGTCCCCTGTCACATCAATCCATATGGAGAAGCAGTACGCCGCACATGACCACAGCGGACAACCGAGAAGCCAGCCTCACGTCCTCTGTAAACCATTTAATCACGCACGACACCTCGCCCGCACGTCACAAATCCACACCCTAGACCCCCTCATCCCCAGACGCATAACCACCCCCACCCCCCTCTCCCCACCCACCCCCACCCCCCCACCCCCCCACCACCCCCCCCCCCCCCCCCCCCCCCACTCCCCCCCCCCCTCCACCCCCACACCCCACCCCACCCCACAGACCGCCCCCCCCCCAACCACTCCACCCCCCCACACACCACCCACCCCGCGCAAACGCCACGACAACACTCACATACATGGCAAACACTCAGTCAATTACACGACGCGGTTCATCCCACCCTGGCACCCACCACGCGCCACTGAGGCAAAACCAACCATCGCACACCCACTAAAACCCCCCCCCCCCGCCATTCTCTCCCACTCCACTCGCACACTTTACTTCCTCAAGCTCCTCTGCCAAACTCCACCACATTCCTCCACCCCCACCTCCTCTACAACCAAAATCTAGCTCTACAACCGCACATCGAACTCCCTTTCCCTCCGGTCTCCCGCCGGTCGGTTTCCCCAACACACTCTCCGCACTATAACACCGCTTAACCAACCTACTTCTCATTCATTCTTTCCCCATGACCAACAGCCATCTCACACAACTTTCATTCTTCCTCATTTACCGCCTTTCTTCACACCCCACACTCTCTAATCGTTCATTCCTCAATTTATCAATTCTTTTCACACCTAACACGCCCCTAAGATTTGTCCATCTGAACTACATTGGAACTTTAGATCTAATCTTCTTATTCCAGATCAATAGTCTCATTAACCTATAACAATAACACAACAGGTAACAACATACCCTCATGTAAGACTCTAGCGCGCAACTCCAAGCACTTAGTCCTTTACTTCACAACTGATTTAATTGCACCCAAGCACCTTCCTGCATTCATACACTTCCTACTACCACTCTGCATATATGAGGGAGAGCTACACGCATAAACCGGGTGCTTTAAAAACTACGTTTGGAAGCGCTCTTTTTTGGGGACGTGACTGGCCTATTGGATAGAGCATCCGGTTGTGTTAACGTCAGCAACGCGGAGGTCCAACGTTCCGAAATCCCGCTGACGAGAGTAAAATCTTCTGTGCACATTCATTTTATTCATTTTAATATTTATATCATTTTTATTTATTCATCAACACCCTCATCACACACTTCAATTATACTATACTTCATATCATACCCAATACCTACATATTCATAACATGACTACCCAACACCCACCCATACCTACTACTATACTACTATAACTCAATATAATACTCACTAATATATACACTATATATATAACATAACCAACTCTCAATATACTAGCACTCATATACCTAACCCTATAGACAATACTATTAATTATACCCATAATATACATAATATTATCACCCAATATTTCTTACCCTAACAGTTGCCCTCAACCCCCACCACCCAACTCACCGGGCAGAGCCCTGATTACCAGGCAGGGCGGTGACTGCAACGCACCTCACACAAAATCGAAGCTCACATCAAGCAAATCCTACATCACCATTATACCCCTAAACTATACTCTACATATAACCCCTCAATACCTACTATATCATACCATCATCTATCCTCCTAGTATATACATAATCATACTCTCCTAATAGCATAGCTACTACCCTATCACACCTCGTACCTCCCCTAACACCCCACACCTAATCAATACTACCTCACTATAATACACCCCTCTCTCACAACAGTGTCACAACCCACCACAAAACTCCCACACCCGGCGAAGAGCTAATTCTCCAAGGAGGGAGGCTATGCACACACGCCTCACAAATCACAGCCAACCTCAAGCAAATTACGACCCAGCATGAAGCAACAAACACCAGGCTTGTAGATTAGCGCGGCACCGCACTTAAATTCACAGCCAGGGAAACACAGAAAAGATGGAACGAGATATTCACCGAACAGCAGGTGCGCAGGCAAAAGCAGCACACAGCACCCGCACAGCGCACATCACCTGGAGTCTACCCCTACCATCAACCACAACTATGTGCAGATAAAACACCGCATCCCACATCAAGTGATAAACGACAGAGGCGACGCTAAAGCGCTGCACCAGCTACACCGACGTGACTCACGCACTCCTCGACGCACCCCTGCCCGCCTGCCAGTCAGGCCCCCTCGACTACGCAAACGCGACATCAAGCGCGCGCATCTGCGCCGCCACAGCACGCGCTCGGGTCAAGTACACTGGACACCGCTACACGAACAGTATTATTAAGCTTCCTCTTCGGCGTTATAGCATCGGCACCTCCATCCCACCCCACCTAGCCACGCGTGACCCACAGCCCAGCACGCATACCCTAACCTAGAATACTCGCAGAAGCAGCTCATCCATACACAGGCGGGACTGACGGGCCTTCTCGCTCACACCCGCCTTGGAAGCAACTCCCCGAAACGAACGACAAAAAGATCTCGCCAGCCTCACAACCACACAACTCCCACGTTTCTCAATTTGGCAGGCCCGACACTACAGCAACACGCTATGTGAATGCTCAGGTCTCACCATGGAACATTTTTTTTTGCTTTTATGTTAAGGCAAGGATGTTATATTGTCAACACAGCGCCAGAGACAGCACAACCGTCGAAGATCACTCACAGGCAACAAAGGTCTACAGCAAGGTGCTCTTAGGAGGAGACTTGCCACTAAACACTATGATGCTTTTCTTAAACAGTTACACAATTACACCAAGCGAAGTTCAGACAGACACACCCACCCCAGCGCCGAACATCCCTCCACTATCCCACAGATCATGCGAGAATAGGCAACCCTCCCCGGCAACAGACCTCTCTAAGACAGCCAGCCACGCCACGACAATATCCTAGAAGCTCTCCACGCACAGGAGCTACGACACACCTCTCGAAATCGCAGTCTGACGACATCGCACGGCGTCAGACTCCTAGCCACCCTATGCACGTGCTATATGTGTCAGACTCTGTACGCCGTCTAGAGTATCCTAGCAAGCTCGCAGGTGACGACAGATCATACCCTATGAAACACGCCAGGCAATAAACATCACGGAGATCAGAAGCAGACCCTCGACGCCCAGACACCCAACTCATCTGACACGCAACAATGCGAAGAAAACCGTCGCACTCAATCAAAAACCACACACCCCATCACCCCCACCCCGCCCCACCACCACCCCCCCCCCCCCACCCCCCCATCCACGCGATCTTGACCGATCTCTGCGGAAGAAAACTACGACACTCATCCAGTAAGCACACAGAGACAGGGAAGGACACAAAGCGAGGGGAACTTTGGAGAGCAGCTAGCAGACCCCGTGCCATACCCCCCGGTAACTACACGCTACTTGGTTTGAATATCGCTCAGCCCGCCACCACGCAACTCTCCCGTCCACGTATTCACTAAGCAAGCACGGAAACAACCATCAGCCGTCGCTCAGACAACAGGACACGCATAACCCTCGCAATAGAACCCCCCCCTCGAGCCGCCACGACACGACAGTCAATCGGCGACTTCGGCACAACGAGTCAAACTCGTACACTTCTCCAGACTGATCTATCAGCAATCCCAGCACGCTTCGCACCGCACACGCAGTCTCTAAAGTTACGCCATCACGCAATAACCACACGATTAACCACAGCTATCATGGGCGACTAGTTGGAAGGATCAGAGTCGGCTTCCTTTTTTTTCGAGCATAAGGTTGGAACATGCTGCGTTCGCTCCTCACACACTCGACAGCGACCCCACCCTCCCACCCCCACGCCTCGTTCGCTCACTTCAGAGAACTTACGACAGACATCACCTAGTTTGAATCGAGGGCTGCAGCGCGATCACGCCGCGAACGAAACTCTCAAACATCGGGGAGGAATGCAATCCCGGGCCACCCGCCTTTCCTAACGTTCGTAGCTTTCAGGAGCCCATGCACCCGATCACAAATGTAATCACAGGCAAAGGCATAGGACACCTGAGAGGAGAAGGAGGTGGAGGAGGAACGCCAGAATCGTCCAGGGTTTGAGTTAGAGGAAAATAGGAGGCCGAAGAGAATTTGGCCTTTTCAGTTGGAGAAATAGCAACAGAACCATCAGATCGAATAAAGGAGGAAAGACAGATTTACAGAAGTTGTTGGAGATGTTTTTGGCAAGAGGCAGAAAGATTTGTCAGTAAGAGAAACCCAAAGAGGTTAGCGCACTTACGTTTGATGAAAGCCCGCTTTGCTCGTCGAAGAGGATCCCTGCAACGATTTCTAAGCTGAATGAAAATAGCAAGAGTGATAGGAGAACGAGAATTTTTCACTCCCGATACGCACTGTCTGCTCTAGCCTGAATGGCCAGAGAACAACACGATCGATACCATGGATTGAGGATGAGAAAGATTTAGTCGAAGAAGGAATGAAACCTTGCTCATCCCATCCAACGATTACAGCTTCCCACCTTATTTGGCATCAGAAGTCGAAAGCGTCAATCAGAGACAAAAGCAGTCACTCCAATTGATAGTTAGCGTGAAGCAACGCAGGCCCACCAATTCGGCCTGATCGAAGTGCCAGAAAAAACTCGTAGGGCAGGATGGAGCTGTTGGAGAGAAAGTATTAAAATTAAGAGATATAAGGTTGTGGTCAGATTTACCAATGAGCGAAAGGTGTGTATTTTATGAGAGAAGGACTAGTGGTGAAACATAGGTCAAGTGTGTTCAAGAATTGGTTGGACGATCCGGAATGTGTGTGGGTCCTTTAATTAGTTGCTCCAGATCGTTGAGTATGCTGAATGATTCCCTCCTCCCCACCTGAATCAGTGTGAGAGGACCTCAACCATTCAGTGTTGTGTACATTGAAATCCCATAAATAGAGGACCTCAGTATTGGATGAGAAGATATCACAGTCTCGTGAGAAGTAGTAAGATATTCAAAAAAGGCAATGAAATCTTCTGTTAGGAGAACAGTAGAGAAGCACAAGATTATTGTAGTAGAAGGAAGAAGATTTTAAGCCACAGAACATCGAAGTTAAGAGATTCGAATTCTCGAAACGTGTTACAGGAGTGTTTATGTACATAGCACATACTCCACCCTTTATTACGAAATTATTGAAATAGTTAAGTTAGATATATTAACGAGTTAGAAGATGAATTCTTAGCTATCTGAGTCTCAGACCAGAGCAAAAGGTTTAGGGTTAGAGTTAGAGAGGTGGTATCCCCACAGATGCATGACAGTTGAGAGTCAGCGCGGATGTTGATAAGTCGATAGAAAAGCCCACGCTGTGAAATCCTGCCACAGCAAACGTACACAGAACCACAACAACAAAAACAACAGACAAAACCTGACAGACAGAAAAAAAACGAAAGTTGAAATTAGATTAAAATAGTTTACTCACTAAAAAACGTAAATGATTAAAATGCTAAAACCGTAATTTACAATAAAACATGTAAAACTGAAGAAAAAATCTAGAAAGTTTAAAACACACGCACTCAAACACCCTAACAAATTTACGAATAAAAAAAATGACAATTCATTCAATCATAAAGACTAAATATTATAGAACTAAAAATAATATGCAACAAATTACGTGGTGTTGTAAAAAAAAAACTTTTGAAAAATAAATAAAAAAAATAGAAATAGTAACAATTTTAATTAATAAAAGAAGAAAAAAAAAATTATTACCTAATACTATCAAAACTACGCCAATTACCAAATCTAAAACTAACTTGACAATCTAACCATAACTAAAAAGTTCCAAAACAAAAACTAAAACTATAATTATCTTTATAATTAATTATAATTCTCAAATATTAAAACCCATATACTAAGTTAAAAACAATTAAAAAACAGGAGAGCAACTTAATATACAAACACACTTAATGGGAAAAATAACTAAAACATTATGAACTTTAATCAACCCATTGAGCTTCCGGGTACAACGCAACCTTATCACATCAACAGTCTAAACACAAATATATATATACTAAATATATATATATATATATAATATATATATATATATAATATTATATATAATATATATATATATATATATATATATATATATATATATATATAGTCCATCTTGCCCTACGCATTTTTTCTGGCACCTTGATCGGGCCGATTGGGGGCCTTGCGTCGCTTCCTCGCTAACTATAATTGGAATGACTTCTTTGACTCTGGTGACGCTTCGGCTTCTGCCGATAAGGTGGGAGCTGTAATCGTTGATGGAATGAGCAGGTTCATTCCTTCTTCGACTAAATCTTTCTCTCCTCATAATCCATGATTCGATCGTGCTTGTTCTCTGGCCATTCAGGCTAGAGACAGTGCGTATCGGGAGTGGAAAAATTCTCTTTCTCCTATCAATCTTGCTAATTTTCATTCAGCTTGAAATTGTTACAGGGATATTCTTCGACGAGAAGCGGGGTTTCATCAAACCAAAGTGCGCTAACCTCTTTGGTTCTCCTACTGACAAATCTTTCTGGCCTCTTATCAAAAATATCTCTAACAGCTTCTGTAAATCTGCCTTTCCTTCTCTTATTCGATCTGATGGTTCTGTTGGTAATTCTCCAACTGAAAAGGCCAATCTCTTCGGCCTCTTATTTTCTCTAACTCAACCCTGGACGATTCTGGAATCCCTCTTCCTCCTCCTTCTCCTCTCAGGTGTTATATGCCTTTGGCCCTGTGATTACATTTGATCGGGTGCATGGGCCCCTGAAATCTATGAACGTTAGGAAGGCGGGTGGCTTGGATGGCGTTCCTCCCCGAATTTTAAGGGAATGTGCTTCCGTGCTGACCCCGCCCCTCGTTCAACTATATTCTTTGTCTTAAAAGTAACACTTTCCCTCAGTGTTGGAAGCACGCACATGTCCAACCAGTTCCGTAAAAAGAAAGCCGCTCTGATCCTTCTAACTATCGCCTTATAGCTCTCACTTGTATTCATTCTAAGATCTTTGAAACCCCTTCTCAACTCTCAATTTCTTTGATCATCTGGAATCTCACTCACATCTTTCCGATCGCCAGTACGACTTTCGTTGCTCGAGGTCCACTAGCGATATACTTAATATCTTGCTGATTTATGATTTTATGCCCTTAGGAACTACGGGGGACTTGCGTGTGGCGCTTGACATATCCAAAAAATTTGACCCTGGGATGGGGCCGCGTCACTGCTCTCCAAGCTCCCTCCTTTGGGTTTCCTCCTTCTCTTTGCTACTTATGTCTAGTTTTCTTTCAAATCCTCAATATCGGCTGTTCTTGATGGGGCGACTTCTTCTTCCTTTTCTGTCAATAGTGGTGTTCTTCAGGGTTCTGTCTTATCTCACTACTTATTCCTACTTTCATTAATGACTTCTCACCTGCACATCTAACTCTATCCACTCGTATGCCGATGACTCGATCCTTCATTCTTCAACTCATTTCAATTCTGCCCCCTCTTTTACTTCTAGAATTGCCTGTCGTCTTAATCTTTCGGATTCTATTCTCGCTGATCTGGATAGAATTTCCGGGTGGGGTCGTCTCAACCTTGTGAAATTCAGTTCTTTAAAACCCCAACTTCTACAAATCTCCCTCTCTAAAACACCTTCTAATCTCCTTATTTTTTTCGACGGTTTTCTCGTCTCTCCTGTTGACAATATAAACATCCTTGGGCTAAACATAAAAAAAAAAATGTTTTGGAAACCTCACATCACAACGGTTGCTAGGGCGGCCTCAAAAAAACTGGGAGTTCTGTTTAGACTGCGAGACTTTTTTCCTCTTCTCAGTTACTCCAGCTATACAAGGGCCTCATCCTCCCTTGTATTTTTTTTTTTTACAGTTAACCACCACTCACGGGCCGAGCCCTTTTCAAGGAAGGGGAGAAAAATAAAACATGGAAAGACCCACCTAAGGCAAATATCTCATGTGAGCGCAGACGTAGGCTTTAAAGAGAGGAAAATTATAGTTGGAAAAACAGAAGAAGGCAAGGAGTTCCACAGAACAGAAGTAGCTGGAAAGAAAGAAGCACCACAACGAACAAGTCTGGGGTTCTCTATACTCACGCAAAATTCATGTGAGAGCATGCACCCTTTTGAAAATGCGAGGGCGGACGCAAGGAGGTGGGAATGCTAGGGGCCCAACTCTTCAAGAGCATCTAACCGTTGTAAGTAACCTATAGAAAAGAGATAGTGCGCCAACGTCACGTCGCAGAGATAGAGAGTCAAGAGAGTTTGAAAGTTGGGGACAGTTTATTAACCTTTTAGCTGTAGACTCAACCCTATCCAATAAAAGGGTGGAGCAGGAGCCCCCCCCCCCAAATGTGAGAACAGTACTCCATACACGGGCGAATAAGGCCCTTATATAAACTGGGAGAAGCTGTGGCAGCAGGGAAAAATCCGCACCTCTGAACAGAACTCCCAGCTTCTTTGAGGCCACCTTAGCCCCATATGAAATATAAGGTTTTCCCAAGACGCAAATTGGTTTATGTTAAACACCAAGAATGTTTATGTTATTCACAGGAGAGACGTTTGAGCCGTCGAAGGAAATAGAACGTTGATAGGTGTTTTTGAGAGGGAGAATATGTAGAAGTTTGAGTTTTTAAAGAGTTGAATTTTACACGGTTGCGGTGACCCCCACCGGGAAATCCTATCACAGATCTTGCAAAGAATAGAATCCGGAAAGGTCTGAAGACGAGAGCAACTCTAGAAGCAAAAGAGGGGAGCTAGATTTGTAATTGAAGTGAGTAGAAGAGTGGAGAGTTGAGTCATCGCATTAGAGTGAACAGAGTTGGAAGTACAACTGAGGGAAGATCGTTGATGAAAAAGTAGGAATAAAAGTTGGAGATTAAAACAGACTTGCGGAACCCACAATTAACAGGAAACGGAGGAAGAGTCACTCCATTTAAACGAAGCGCTGAATATAGAGCGATCGGAGACGAAACTAGACAAAGAGTAAGCAAAGAGTAAGGAGGAAAACCCAAAGAAAGGAGCTTTAACGAGAGTACGGAGAGAATTGGAGTACTGCTCTCCTATCTGGGGGGCTCTGGTTTTAGGGTCGAGTCAAAGCCAAAAAGACTTATAAACTGTTCCGTTCTTTCCACTTCACTTGACCCTCTATCTTGCTGCGCGATGTTGGCTGCTTTATCTCTTTTTCTATAGTTACCGCAAGCGGGAAGTGCTCGAGGGAACTTATCACTCGCGTACCACCGCCTTTAACGAAGCCCTCGTAGCACAAGGTTCTGGTGTCTGCGCACAAGTTTTGTGTTGATATTGTTTAACTCAGCTAAGTTTCGCTGGCGGTGCTTCCTGTC
>JABUQX010052408.1:7500-10000 GCA_015478945.1 Trachelipus rathkii
TTTTTAAATATATATATATATATATATATATATATATATACTATATATATATATATATATATATATATATATATATATATATATATATATATATATATATATATATATATATATATATATATATATATATATATATATATATATATATATATATATATATATATATATATATATATATATATATATATATATGTTGCATATATATATATATAGATATATATATATTATTGTTTATATATATAAATATATATTTATATATATATATAGATATATATATATATATATATATATATATATATATATATATATATATATATATATAAATATATATATATATATATATATATATATCAAACTTTGGATATTGGCTATATATATATATATTTATATATATATATATATCCTTTGTGTGATTTTTGAGCATTTTTATTTTGGTTTCTTTGTGTTTTTGCTTTGTGTTTTATATTATTTATTTCGTCAGTATTTTTCGTTTTTTTTTACTCTCAAATTTGTTTGGTAGTTTATTATTATTATTATTATTATTATTATTATTATTATTATTATTATTATTATTATTATTATTATTATTATTATTATTATTATTATTATTGTTAATGTTTACAATATATTAATTATGTTTATTGTTTCAATATAGATTTTGACAACCGAAAACGAGTTTTGTTACTACAGCCTTCTGAAACTTCAGTTACGTCCCTGAACGTAACATTGATGCCCCTGGAGTTTTGCCGTCGCTATCCCGGCATTTCTGCAATCACATCTTGAAGCAGAAGTTTAATTCCATAATATTAAAAAAATTACTAATTTATTTTATTACTGTATTATTATTATTATTATTAGTTTATATTATTATTATTATTATTTATTATTATTATTATTATTATTATTATTATTATTATATTATTATTATTTATTATATTATTATTATTATTATTAATATATTATTAATATTATTAATATTAAATTGAACTTTAGGGTGAGTTTCATTATTTTTTTATTATTATTATTATTATTTTATTATTATTTTATTATTATTATTATTATTATTATTATTATTATTATTATTATTATTATTATTATTATTATTATTATTATTATTATTATTATTATTATTATTATTATTATTATTATTTTTTCCTTTCCTTTCGTTTGATTTATTTTTTGGAGAGAATGTTTTGGTTTATATTTTTAATTCGTCTGTTTCATCTATATTTCTCTCAGTTTATCTCTTAAATTCATTTTTGAGCTTTTAGTATTTTTTTATTGCTTTTAAAGCCAATTATTCTTGCTTATTTTGATTTTCTTGTTATATCTTTCTTTAATATTATTATTTTATGCTGTCTCTATCTTTTAAACATGATTTTCAATATTTGTTTTTTTTTTATTGTTATATTTGTGTTTCGTTCGATCCTATATGAGGCTCTTTTCTTCTTCTCTCCTTTCCTCATTCGCAGTATTTATTTCCTTTTATTCAGTAGCACCTGAAACCCTAACAATTTGTATAAAAAGCGAAATCTATTGAAGAAATATTAAATTTTTAATCATTATTACTACCCGAATTCCCCAATGGAAACTGCCAAAGTTCTGGAATTGAGACTCCAAACTTTTTAACCCGCCGAAAGGCTTTTTAATATAATGAGTTACCGAAAAGGAATTATGTCATGAAAAAGAATCTTTTGTATTTATTTTTATTATTGTAGACCAATTTTGGTAACTGATTGCTATTTTTATTCATTTGATTTGCTATTTATAAAAGCAATATAATTATATAAAAACTATGTAATGAATTTGTTATCCTTAAACACGTTGGAACACAGTCACGACACACTTATATATATATATATTATTAGATATACAGGCAGGTATATATATATATATATATATATATATATATATATATATATATGTTATTAAGAATATATATAGTATATATATATATATATATATATATATATATATATATATATATTTATATATATATATATATTATTATTATATTTATATAGTTATATATATATATATATATATATATATATATATATATATATAGGTATATATAAATATATATATAATATACATATATATATATATATATATATATATATATATATTATTAAGGCTATTTTATTGTTACGGAATAGATACCAAAATAGTTATTGAAAGAAGATTAACCATTGCGGTTGCGAAGATGAAAGAATATTAAGTTGTCTTTGAGAATTTAGGAAAAATTGAAATTTATCTTCAAAAATAAAAATGAATTAATTTAATTTTGTATTAGTTTCAACTGTTTTGTATGTATGTGAAACTTATGCATGAAATTCAAAGTTAAAAAGAAGATATTGGATTTTTGGAAATGAAAGGCTTAAGAAATATATGTTGGAGTGAATAAAAGTGACAGATTCACAAATGGAATAAGATATACGTAAACTAAAAGACAAGCTTAGTAGAAAGAGCGAATAATGAAATACTGAAGTGGTACAGA
>JABUQX010052408.1:15000-22169 GCA_015478945.1 Trachelipus rathkii
AGATAGATAGATAGATAGATAGATACTTAGCGTTCTTATTTTATCGTCACAGAAAGATTAGAAAATGAGAGAATACCTGAAAACGATCCAAAAATGAAATAATATTTGAAATATATAATTTATGAAGAAGATAAGGAAATGAGATTCTTTGAGATAAATGGAAAAAAAGATGATCAGGAAGTTAGACATTCTCTTAGATAAATGACTCAAGATGATCTAGAGACAAGGCATTCTCAGAAATATACATTAAAAAAATTGTAAATGAGACGACTCTCTTTCTAACTGATACGAAACAAAATCATGAATGAGGAAATCTCCAAAATCTCCAAAATGATACAATCCCTGAAATATACAGCCAAAAATGATATGAAAATGATATATCTCGGATATATAGTCATAGCAGATCTGAAAATGATACAATCTTTGAGATATGCTTATATATAGCCAAAGAATATAAAATACAAAACAAGAAATGAGAAAATATGAAACTGAAACACTTGAAAGATTGTGGAATTAAGCAAATCTCTTTGAAGTTTAATCCAAAATTATCGGGAATGAGAGAACTCTCTCTGAAGTAAATAATCAAAAGTGATCTGAAAGTGAGAGTCACAGACACATGAAACTTATCTCCGAGATATATGACCCAAAAAGATTGAAAAACGAGATACAAATGATTGATATATTACAATAATAGAAAAATAAAAGTATGAAGTAAACGAGAAAAGAAAATCGGGATTAATTATATCGAGTCAGTACATAAAGACATTCTAAAGGGAATCAAGGTAGTATATGACCATAATATCGAAGGAAGAGCAAAAAAGACAATTAAGAACAATACATTTAGTGAGGAGGTCTATACTGAGATCCAGACTCTATCGAGAGGAGTGAATATTAAAAAAAATTAATGTACGTCCTAGCGCTGCAAATTAGATTATATGCATTCACTTTAAATGGCAGAAAGCGGCTAAGAGCGAATGCAAAAGAGAAGCGAGATAGACAAGAAGGTGAAAAGAAAGAATTCATGTACACACTTAGAAACATCAGGGGTGACTTACGTGGGTAACACGAACACCCTATAAACAAAGCAATGTGGTGTTGAGGTATACAGATATTTGTATTCGCAAAGGGTTGAGACTGATATGTCTATGGAGAGATACCTTTACTATTTGATATGTAGATAGGAATAATAGAAGAACTTTTAGAAAAGAAACGAATCTGCGCTCTCATAGAGTGCCACTCAATTGAGAGGTCTTGATAACGAGTCATTGAAGGAAGCTTAGCGAAAGTGATACACCAATGAGATCTTTTATTACACGGCGGGAAGGAGAAAACAACACAGTGAACGATAAATTGAGGATTCAGAAAGAGCGCAAGAATTAATAAAAGAAATATATGTTTGATCACAAGACAGAGAGATGCAGGAAAGTTGATGACAATCGGTACACAGAACAAGACACACTTTGAGGTTTTGGGAAGGAGTAAATCTCACAAATTGAGAAGAGATTCTAGATTGAAAAGGGATGTAATGGAACTCATCACACACAAGTGAGTCATAGTATAGTGAAAAGCGCTCATGAGTAAGAGTAAATTTATGCAAGAAAAGTAGAATAAAAATGAATAGATGAACAAGTTTTAAAGCGAGTATTATAGATCGACATAAACCTACTACATCACGGTGTGCCTAGATCAAATTCCAAACGATGGTGTATGGGACGAATGAGAAATAAGATATAGGTAATGAGAGAACTCACATTCTATTGAGAGGACAGTCGGCTACTTGACTACATCCTATGGGAATATAACATGATAGGGTAGGCTACAGAATGAGAACAAAGATATTAAAGTAAATAATCTTTATTTTGGCAATTAATGTATGTGAAAGAAAAATTAACAGAAGTACACATCTTACTCAATTTATAATAGGGGTACTATTATCGGGTCATTTCAAAAAATGACTTTTTATGTCATTAGTAAATTATAGTATGAATCACTGGGATAAAAGTTCATAAGGATATACATAATAGGGTCATCAGAAATTAATAATAACGTCATTGCACAAGATATAAATTAAATATAGGAGACATAAACTACATAAGTTTTGGAATAATTATGAGGGATATAGAGAAATGTAAGGATAATATTTACCTAGTTGATTAAATTAGCACTAGGTTATATACATGATATCTACTACATTATTAATTTTTCATAAATCTGATTTACTTATTTAACATATATATATATATATATAAAAAAATTAAAAAATTGGTAAGTGGAGAAAGAAATAAGGATTACAACATAATGGTTCCTAGTGAATAATGATACAGTCTATCCTGTATGATTTAGATGGATGACTTATCAATAAACATATTATTTAATATAATATAGATTATATATGGCTTATAGCAAAGTATTATAGATACCACTTACTAAAATCATAGTATACTTATATAAGTGGGAGTTGGTACCTATAAAAATAAACATAGTGAATAAAGCAATGTACATAAAGGGGGTGAAAAAATAAATAACTAGTGATAGTATATTAGTAGTCAATTTGAAAAAATATTAATATTATTTAAGGTCTACAGTAAAGCTTACATCTTATAAATAAATAAAGGCACACTCATTGAGGTAGATCTTCAAAACATATCAGTATTATTGATAAATGAGCTGCATAATATTAAAAAGTGCACTTATAATAGGGAATAAACAATTAGGTAAAAAATATGAGGCATATCATATAATAATATATTAATATTACACTCAATTTTAAAAAAAAAACGAAATTTATTTAAATTATGTCCAAATTCAAGAAATAAATTTTATATTATAAATTACTAAAATTAAATAAACAGTGTACTGGAAATTAATAGAGGTACGTCTAGGCTAATCACCCAATCTTCATTCATCATGAAGGCATAAATTGTACGCTATCATCATGCAGGTACAAAATAATATACTATACAAAATTATAAATATATTATATGAATAATAAATAATCAATATCAGAAGGAAATATAAAAGTAAAGTATTATTTCTTATAAATACTCAATACTTGAAAAATGGTGAAAAATTGTACACATTGTACTATTAATGATAAAGATATATATGATTAGATACTCAATATATAGTATAGCTAATCAGATAAGGTCTAAACAATATAAGATAATCAATAAAGAAGTAAAATATATATATATATATAATGGGCCGATTACATTAATGTAAAGCATAAGATGTGATTAGTAACTCAAAATAAATGATCAACTATTGAGATGGTGTTTAACGATTTGAATGAAAAGCTGATTTTATTAATAGATTACTTCATTATTTCATATATAATACTTTATTAATCTTAACTTTATTTGTTTAATAATCTCCAAATGTAAGATGATAAAACAAAGGTTCTCTTAAATTTTGTAATGAATTAAATCTATAAAACTATGTCAACAATAATGTGGAGTCTGAGGAAGAGCTGATTACACTTCTAATTTAGTTATTATGCTTTACCACATTAATAATGAAAGATAAACTTAGAAGTAACTATTCACCAAATTGATTTCCATAAGAACGCACATAAAAAATAAATAAATAAATTTTAATATATAATATAAATTATAGTTAAAATATATATATATAATAATATATATATATATATATATAATATTTTATATATATCAGAAAAAATTAAATATTTAGGTTAAGTATTTATAAGTACTTATTGTTAGATATTCGATTTTTTTATCTCACTCGAGACAGGAGTAGAAGAAATAAAAGAAATAATAATTGTTATTGAAAAAAATTAGCACGAGAAGAGTGGGAATAAATTTGGAAAAAATGATAATACATTAAGACTATTGTCTAGAATTTCACCATATTTGTTTCCTACGTTGAAATAATAGGTTTACGTCAAGAGAGTCAAATTTCAGAAAATTGAATTACGGAATTCCATCACAATTTTCTATTACAGTAGCAATTGCAAGAAATAAATAGTTAGTTGGTGGAATCAAGCTGCATCATCAGATGGAAAAAATGTGTCAAACATAAGATATTGACGTACATTAATATTTTCTCACATATTCATATTTTTAGAATTAAAAATTATCATCTAGCTATGTATAAACTATGACGATACAAAGAGACTCTTATAATATTAAAATAAATATAAATTATCCTACATATTATTAATGTATGTACTCAAAAGTTTTTTTGCAGTTTATATTAATATTACTATCATGGGTATACCATGTCCATTATATTTTGTAAATTACTGAGTAATAAACTCATCTCCTTATGTAATAAACTCACTCTTCCTACAGTTATTTGAAGGAACTAATTACCTTCGTAGCTTATTTATGATAAGTTATTTACATAATAGGCCATCTCCCACATCACTCATTTAGGTCTTTCTTGATGCACATGTATTTAGGTTTTTAGGATATCAATATTGTAGAAGTTACTTCTATAAAGAATTCATTCATATTATTCAGGTACAGATTAATACAATGTATGATTGTATTCAAGTCATTATCTACTTCGACTCATCATCATGTGACACTATATTGATATTTCATTCACATTATTTGGGGATAAAACTTTTTACTTGATGCAAAAGTCTTAAGTTATTTGAGCCATCTGGCGCTGAAAGTATCACTTAAGGTGATTAGAAGGTAGTTAATTGTATCTGGGCTTTCTCAAATTCTACCATTTTGTATGAGTTTTATTAATTATTATGTACACTTTCTTTGTTCCTATCCTCTCTTTATTACATTAATGATAGTTCCATTATTTACTAATTTACCGATTCATTGATCACTTTCTTGTTTAGCCTTTCTATTGCTACTATTTGTCAATAGCTATACTTTGTCTAATATATATACTATACGACTAATATAGTCATTATCTATATACCATATTTCAAGTATAGAATATATGACTCTTTTTTTTCCTTCACTGATATGATTCTCATATTAATTTAGTGATATTATAGTATAATTATACTGCTCATGCATTGATGTTATACACTCACTGTACCAATTTATTTATGCTCACATAGGTAGATATGTAAAGTTATGTGTTAGTGCCTTGAGTATATCACTCTAATATCATTCCAGAACTGTTTTATTTACTAGAGTATGTGTATGTAGATAATTTATTTTTGTTTTTTAGTAAGCATATATACTATATTGTGGAATATCAAATAAAATATAATTTAGTTGTTGCCACAATTATTTACCAATGAAAAGTTCCGCTATATATAAGTACATAATAGGCAAAACATTTTGTGAAAGTCTCGTAATTTTTAATTAAGATTTGGTCATTTATTTATGATATAAGTCAGATTACTGTAGCTTAATATTAATATTATTTTTATATCTCATTTGACTTATAATTACTTACGCCTATAGTTATTTTTATTTTGCACCCTTAACACTAGGTTGCATCTATACATTAAATCATGTTCCTGCTGTTCATACACTTATATCGTTAGTAATTGTTACTATAAATACTTTAGCAGTCTCAAAAATCATATTTAAATCAATTATCTGCTAAGATTCAAGCCAATCATTCAAACAAGAATAGACTGTTTCATGTTATATGCATAACAGAAACCATTGTTTGTGAATCCTTTTATTTCTCCTATTATTTATATTTATTTTAATTTGATAAGTATAACAAGTTGTGAATAAAGTAGTAGATTACGTAACTCAACCCTGCATTCACTAGTGTAAATTATCTCTCATATATTCATATATTCACTTCTCACTAATACTTATGTAATTATTTATGATCTCCTAGTATATCTAATGCAATGCCGTTTTAATATATTACATGAGGACCTTGTATACTCATTTTTAGTAACTTACTCTATATCAGATTCACTACTTACTAAGTACAATAAGCTTTTATGTAAAAATATTCGATTGAAATCACTTACATGATTTGATTCGTTGAGATTCTTTCTAAATTAGTGTTCTTAACATAATATGCAAAATATAAAACTACTTTTATTCTCATTTAAATTATCTACTATGTTTTCATTTCTTTCCTGACTGTTTTCTCACTTGATTTAATATACTTTTTTT
Organism: Trachelipus rathkii; assembly: GCA_015478945.1. Lineage (NCBI taxonomy): Eukaryota > Metazoa > Arthropoda > Malacostraca > Isopoda > Trachelipodidae > Trachelipus > Trachelipus rathkii. The sequence goes on from JABUQX010052408.1 coordinate 21,081, forward strand.
TTATATATTTTTTGTGACACAAGTTGCTTGTTTCTCTATTTAAAAAGTAACAAATTTATAATAAGAAAGAAATGTTTTCTGATCTCAATTCACCACTTAAACCAGATATATAGACTCAGTAGGATTCACACTATACATAGCTCTTGTTGTACCATGAACTTTGGTATTATGAGCGATTTAATCCAGAATATGCAGATTGTATATTCTATTTTGAGGACTTATAATTATACATGATTTTCTGTTTTTACAATAAATGAAGTATGTCACAATGTCTTTATAATGAAAAAAAAAAGATGCAACTTATTGTGATATTTAAGCTCTACATTTCACAGAAAAGTTTTATATTTCCTGTTGGTGTATAATTTACTTAGTTCAAGGGGATGTTTTATTTAGTTCAAGGGGATTTTTTATTAACATATATGAAAGGATATGTTTCAACAAACATAAATTATTTTCAGAAAAATGTAAATGAAAGTATGAACTTGTTCGAATGACAATAATATTTCCTCGGGGACATCAAGGGGATAACATACACAACCTGTTTAGGTCTTGTCACATGTTCTTTCACTAGCTTTTATAAATTCACTTCAGCTTGCAAGTTCTCAATTTGTGCGGTAAACATTTTCCTTGACTGATAATTCGCTTTTGATTTATACAGTTTATCAGTGAATTGGTTGGTCCAAACTAAATTTTCAAGTGTTTTACACTATTTCCGCACTTGTATTTGAAGATTCTATCTTTCTCTATAATAGAATATATAGTGTCACTTAATGGTTCATAATTTTACAGTGATAGTTATTTTTTCCTATTCCTCATATTCAATATAGCTTTCGATCAAAATATTTTAATAACAGGTTTTTGAAAATTTAATTATTTCATTTAAATTTAGGCATATATATTGATAATTTATACGTTAATCAATTATTCTATTTTCTTTTACAAAAATCTTACCAATAATGCACTTGTTTTCGTATTTTGAGCATCTATTATAGGTTCTCTTGCCTCATTTTCTATTTATATGCTTCTCTTCTCGCTTCATATATCTCTTCTTATATTAATGCTATATCTTTATACTTCTGTAAGAGAGCT
>JABUQX010052409.1:0-12500 GCA_015478945.1 Trachelipus rathkii
AAAATTGAAGCAAAAAGTCGAACATTTTCCCGTTACAAAAAATCCGCAATATTTTAATAATTCGGATGTATGAGGGAATTTTTTCGTTCTATTTTCGTCGTATCTGGTTCGGAGGGTAAGGTTCCTGAGGCCCTCTTGAAAATTTAAAGCCCTCGGTGTTCTTTCCACCTTCACATTGGAATAATATTCAAATACCGTATATCGGGTGTTATGAATTATTTGGAGATAATATTCTAAAATAACAACGGGCATACGAAAACCGGTTTCGCTCATCGGCAGTTCGTAAGGAGTAGTTTCTTGCGGAATGGTTTTTAGGATATCGTTATCCCTGATAATATTTTGTGGTTTGTGTCATCACCGCTCTGCAGATTTTTCTTTTTAAAGTTTGACATTGTATGGTATTATATGTTTAAAGCCGCCTGAAGGACTCGTCTACAGTAATCGTATTTCGAAAAAGTCATTGTTATAGGTTTTGTCTGAATATTAGGTCGTTAACATCTATATATTAATTACAGATATTCGTCTCATTTGAAGAATCATATTTCTGTCAGTGTAATCCTCTTCGTAGATAAAATAGTGTATGGGATTATGCTATATCGCCATGGGCTTAAGCGTTGATGTGCTGGCTGCGTGTTGCCTGCGATATTGGTAGCATTTAATAGCGATCATGCTGGAAGACCTAAATGTTTTTCGAGGACGACATATTTGTTAAACTATCTTTATGTGAGTTTGAATTTTAGAGCGTCTGGCGGTTTGTTTATTTATTTAAAGCGTAACGCCCTCTCGTGTCATAGGAAATATCTGAAACAATTTTATTTATTTGTTATATTATATAATAAATTATATAGAAATTTCATAATTTTTTTAATTAATGCAAGCAAGAAATAAAGGAAATTTGAACGGATAGTAGCTTAATTATTAATGATCCCCTTTTAAAATTTCCTCTTGTATTTTTTCTAGCTTTTCAATTAATTAAATAATCTATAGTCATTGATCTCATAATTAATTTACTTGCATGAGCTAGGTTCTTGCTAAATAATGTATTTGTCAAGGTTTGGTGTGTTTTATTACTCAAAATTTCCTACCTTTGAGTTTACTATTTCACTTAGTAAACTGACATCTCTAGTGTTCTTTCAAATTGTTCATGTCTTTTGTTATCGTTATCAATTTCTGATTCTTACCTAACATGAGTTAACTCTTCTATTAAGTACACAAGAATACGTGATAGAGGCGGAACCACATATTATGTGATGAATATATATATATATATTTATTATAATATTGTATTATATCTTATCTTATATTATTAGATATGTATGTATTAAAACTATAATCGTTTATGCAATTTATTAAACCAAATTTATATACAGATCTATAATTAATTGGTATTATCTTAATGGACAGATTAGTATATATAATTATATATTATCTGCTAGTTATCAAATTAGGGAAAGGTTGAGCATATTAATTTTGACATTGATTAATCTTCACCTGGTTCGTTTCCTTTCCTTTTGACTATCGTTCTCATGGATTTTAATACCAGGCACAACCTTCCTGAAAAAAGTCAATAACAAACTTCCGATCTGCGTACCGTAAGATTTAACTTTCTCCTCTAGAATGTAGTTTCTTTCGAATTCGTTCTTTCCATGGTTCTATTCTTACTAACATGAAGTTAAGCTCTTCTTTAAGACGTTGGTTCCTTTTGTTGAGTTTCGGTTTACGGCGATGAGTTGATAATTTATTGATTTCTTTGTAGGTTCGTGAGGCTAATGAATGTCGTCCTCTGTACGTCGACTGTTCGTCGGTCGTCGTCTTGTATGTCGTTGAGTCCGCTTGACAACTGTCGAAATTCTTAACTTTCAACAGTCGTTTCGCTTAATTCGGGGATAATTGTACGTGGGTTAGATCGTCGTAAAGAATTAATATTTGCGAAGGAGATCCTCTGATCGCTTGACCGCCGCGCGGATGTCCGTCCAGGCTTTCTATGCGTGGTAGTGCACCTGAAATGTTTTGAAACATATATGGGTCGTAGCACTTCCCGCTTATATATAAAAGTCCGCCAGTTAGATTGCGTTCTTTATTCCAATAGATTAACGTGATATCACGCGATGATGGTGTTATGTTCCTTTGATTAGCTCGATGGGCTGGATATATTTTTATGTACCGGTCTTCGAATTAACTTGAACTGACATTCAACGATCTATGCCTAGCTTGCAAAAATATTTCAATATGATAATTTAGTGAGTGTGAAGAATATTCTCAATGAGACATAATCTAAAGTGATGTTGGGCGTTATTAGGGCATAATTTTTAGTATGGTTGTATAGATTTAGTCCATCATCCTCATTTATCCAAAGGTTTCTTCACGGATATCGGGTGGAATCCCTTCCCGGGACCCACAGCTTTCGTTTATTAGGACCGAATGCTGTATAAATTTCAAACTACCGAAAGACTCGCAAGGATCTGTTTTAAGAAACATTAATTCTGTTCCTCTCAGAGTGTTGAAATAATAAAAGGATTCTTTCTCATTTTGTAACCGGACGCATCGCCTCTCCGTTCCGTAGATCGCGATATCCCCGAAGCTCGTTGCGTCGGCGTTCGAAAAAACGAACGCGAACGTCACCAGAAAGAATGTTTTGAATCCCATCTTTCGCCCGTGGGATAATGAAGAAACGCCTGAGCTAGGATTTTTCCGGTGGATATCATTATTTTTATAGTTTAAAAAAATTTATTAATATTTCAATTTAATGAACGATATTTTAAATACAATTTTCAATATTTTTTTTATTCCGATGTTAAATGTTGCACGAATTTCAAAAATAAATTATTTTTTCTATAAAAATGATTTGAATTTATTGCATTATTTCGACAATAAAATATAAAAAGATAAAATATTTTTAAAATAATATAAGGAACGTAACTACGCCACTTTTGATCCTGTTGAATGATCAATTTTGTTGGCTGAGCCTGGGCAAGCCCTTGCATTGGGCTCGCTTCGCTCGTTTTAAACCTCTGTTTTTTTGGATGTTAACATCATTCAAAAAGCTGATTAACTAGTTCGTGATACATCGGTTACAAACCGGAAATTAAAATCGCCGCACCCTCTCCTTTTCCATACAAACCAGGTCAGCCCCGGAATTGCTAAAAGTAACGCAATCGCGACTGAAACTATTATAATAATCGATTTAACGTCGCTTTGATCTGATAACGAGTTATCGATTGTCAGTTTATTGAACGTTGGATGATTTTCCATTTCGGCGACGTGTGTCGCCTCCGATAAAACGGAGAACGTATTTCTCGGCATTTTTTCGTCCTTTTCCCGCCTCGTGATGGTGAGATCATTTTGGTTCTGGTTTTGCGTTGATTCGATTATTATTCTATCAGTCGCTGGAAACGGAAAACTAATGCGATCTTGTTCGTCGTCTTCGCTCGTGTTATTGGGTTTGCTCCCGCCTTCATTCCGCGACGTCGCGGCGATTAGATGGCGCTGCTCGTTATTCTTCAGCGAAAGAACCGATTTATATTCCTAGCATTATCAGCGTTACTGGACGGGGTTCTGCGAAAGCTAATATGGGGTTCAGCCGTCGAGAGACTCCGGTTTGTATCGGGTGTCGCTTCGGTATCTTTGTCTCGTCAGCTTCGCTTAGTGGGCTTATTGCCTCTTTTTTTTCTATCCGGCAACGTCCTCGATGAACTATGGCGCGGTCTTTTCGACTACTTTGTTTTTTGTTGCTTGCTATGCTCTCTAGCGCAGCCACTAGTTAGCGGGCGTCCCTTTTCATCTAGGGTTGGACTTTCAAATTATTGGCGATTTGGATTATACGGTCAACACAGATTAACATCCCGTACCATTTTTCATCAGAACTTTATAATATATTAATCCCATACAATATTTCGCTTTTTTTTTGAAATCGTAAATATTATTTTCTTATCGCGTCTAATGTTATTTTTTAGATTCTTGACGTAGCTGATATGATGTTAAATAATATTATTTCTTGTCTCTTTTTCCAAAACTGAACTAAGCTTGTATAAAGCATCTAGCGATTTCGGAAAGTAAACTATCTTGGAATACGACGTAGTCTATAGATTATTTCGTTTAATATTTATTCTGATGAGATAGGTTTTAACGGATAATTATTATAAGTTTCGAGTGCTTTTTTAGAATCGGTTAATGTTTCTTTAAATGGGTAGATATTTCTCGACCGGCTATTTCGAAGGATATTTTTGGGAAATGCGATCTTGCGGACAATCTAGCTTTTCATATTTTTAAGACTGAGTGCGTATATTCGATTTATCATGGGCCACCTTTGCATAGTCCTTGTTATTTGGAAATTCTATAATGTTTCTATTTTCGCTTGCTATTGTCGGTTGTTGTATTTAATAATAACCCGTAAAGTCGTTGCATATTTAGGGACAGCATTTTTTCTTCTTCCTCTTACTGCAGGTATCTTTGTACCTGCCTGTTGCAACTCGATAGGAGAAAACGGAGCGATTATAGATTAGCTGACGAATTATTAATCCCATCCTTTTAGTCGTAGTGAATAAGACGATGCGAGCTGAAATTATTCGCTTTTTGGTGAGTTGTAATTAATCTATTAATTACTTTTAATCTTTATTTACATTTATTTTAATAATGGTTTTTAAAAAAAAATTACTTCCTGATTTATTATTAAATTAAAAAACACCGATAATGTCGAAAATCAAAATTGCAATTATATTTTAATGATATTAAATTCTCTTCTTTCTATTATTTTTGTCTCTTTACCTAATACCTCTTGGACAGTCGATTTGGAAGTGAACTTTCGGAAACCGATCTATCCGAATTTCGAATCTGTCGCCCTTTTCACGTCGATTGCCGTTTTTCGCCAGCCCGTGCGGTATTGGAGTCTGCCGTTTTGCGGCCGGGGTCGTTATAACATCTGTAGATATTTATCTTTTCATCGCTCAATTTTTCTATCGATCGTGTTGTAATTGAATTGGTTTGCTTGCCGTTGGGACTTCTATTCGAAAGGGGAGATATATCTTTAGTTTTCGATGTGATATTTGTTAAGTCGCGAATTTGAACGAAATTATTAGCTATGTGTGTCCCTGAGGTTTTCGTATGGTAATTATAGTTTCTGTCTTCCTGGGGGAAATTTCATACAGAATTCACTTCTTTGACTTGTCTTGGGATAGGCCTAAATTTTCTGGTTAAAAGTATCGAAATTTTGATAGATTAATCGTCTTCGTGCGGTATTCGGTTAAGTTTTTATGGCTTGAAGTATGTTAGGAGTTACAATTAGGAATTGAACGTAGGGAAAATCTGGTAGTTCTCGTGTTTTTTTTTTTTGTCATATCGTATTAACTGCGATTTTCGGATTAATCTATTCGTGTCCATCTTTCGTTTTCGCGCTGTCCGAAGCTTTCGATTGTCGTATTTAGTTAAGTAATATCGCGTTATTTTGCGAGTTGCGATCGGTTTCGTTTTTTTTCGCTTTGCTCGAAATATTGATTTATAAGCTTTTTGTCTGTCGGATGTGATTATCAGTCGAAAGATTTCTTTCCTTTTCATTTAAACACCGTTTTTTCGGCATTGACGACGTAGTCTTGGGAGTGGCGTGTGAAGAGAGTGAGACGGGTAGCATGAGGTCCGAAATAACGTAATTTCTTCATCCCAGCTTTCGTCTTGTTCTGATAACGTCAAGATGCGTTTTCGGGCGGTGTCCGCGATATTTTTTATTCGCGGTTTTAGTATTATTTCCCCTTTTCCCCCTTACAATATTAATTCTTCCGATACCGGCGTGCGGCAAATCGAACGATGTGAATTAATTCTCGGTTTACGGCACGCAGTTTACATAAACCAAACGTTTTATGTTATTATTGCTAATTTATCTTATTACTACGTACTACTGGCGTTGCTTGCGAGACTACGCTCATATTCAAGAACAGGTTGGCGGTGGTCGGTTGGCGGTTTGCGGTGATGTTATCGACGCAGAAATGTGCAGCTGCGAAACTTTTGTCTGTTGTGTCGTACATGCTTTAAGAAATTATTGGGATACCCTTGCCCTAGCAACATTGAATTACTCGGGCGAATTAACGACATCTCCGGAAATCGTGCTGGCTGGGCTTTCTCTGCGCAATCGATTCCGATTAGAGGATGACTTAAATTGCGTCGCTTGTAATTCGTTGTTTATGTGGCCAATTAGATTTCTGCCGGTTGTTTCTTCTCATGCGGGTTCCGACTCGGTATACCGGTCGTTCATTTTCGGTAAATATTGTATCTTCTGTTATGTTGTGTAAATTTTTTTAAAAGTGTGGTATATATTTAAGATTCACCCTCGTTTCCGGGGTCGTGGAGAGGTAGGCTGTAATTGCTACAGAAATGAGTGGTCGACGACGCGGCCGGGGATTAAAATATTAGTCTCTTTTACTGCGATCTTGATCTAAGGAAATTATCCTCTCGTTTCCTTTTTTTTTTCTTTACCCCTTCCTGATTTAGTATCGTCGCTTGTATCTTATTTCCGGGGTGGGTAGTACTATGTCGATAATTAACATCGAATTTCGGGAAGTACTAATTCTTCCTTGAAGGCTGGATCCTTTTTTCTCTTTCTTAAATAAACTCTCTGGGCAGACAAGGTGCGCTACAATCTTTACTTGATTCCGTGGTTCGTCACCTCAGAAACTATTAATTTTCTATCGAAATATAATATTTGCGAAACATTGTTCTAAATTAAAGAAAGGTGTATCTGATGTCAGTTTCCGCATTTTCTTATTTTTCAGCGCAATTATTCTCGAAGAACATGAAAAAGTCTTGAAGTACAGAGTTTCGAGACCCGATAATTGTATTAGTTCATTGTATAGAAATATATTAGAAAATTTCTCTCTTTCTCACGGCTCGTGCCGGCGCGGCGGTTTAGAGAATGAGGACAATCTCTTTTAATACTATTCATTAGCTATGATACTGAAATTTGGGTCAGTTAAGATATTCGTCGCGTATTATTTTTTCGAAGACGCAGATCTCCGCTTGACGAGATTACCTTTGAAGGCCAAAGGAAATACGGGTATCAGTTAATCTTAGCCACCTTGCTGTTCGATTTATTTGTTGTAGCTTAATAATAGTACTAGCGAGAAAATAGCTATTAATCGACAGCATAGCTTGATTTATCGAAATTCTTTTGTCTCTGGTCGCATCATTTCGTATAAGCGAAGGATCTTCTTTACTGTTTTATCCCACCGAGGTCTTGTTCGAGTGTAAGTCGGTGATCAAGTGAACATCCCACCTTTTCCACTCCGGAACGGTAGAAAATTGCTAACGATCTTGCTCGGTGCCGCCGATAAACGTACACCTTTTTGGTTGCGAACCGAATTTCGGTAATGAGAGTTTTAAAAAACTTTTTAACGTCGCATTTTGAAAGTTGTTTTTTCGAAAAGAAACGAGTTTAGATTAGGTGCGAATCCTTTCGATCGTCGAATATTAAACATACGCGGAACCAGAACCTTCGAATCCTACCCGGTCGATATGAAATGCAATAAAAGATCGTTGAAATAGGAATATTTACTTTCCCGGGTTCGACGTACGCGAATAAGAATTATAACGTTGTTGTTCGATAGGTTTCGTGCACTTCAACGTTATTTTTTTTTGTTTTTGAATAGAGGTTATTTATGCTATTTCGAAATTTTTTTAAAGCGGGGGCCTAATTCCTCTTCGGCCATCGAGAAACAGTCTCGGATAAAAAGGGTAATTAATAATTACGCCAATATTATTAACTTTATTTATTTATTATATTTTTTTACTCTAAGAAGAACAAAAAATGGACGGACAGAGTTAATGATGGAACAAATTTTGGTAAATCAAGTCCGATCCGGCGACGGATAACTGCGTCTCTTTACCGTTTTCGTCGAAAGCGTCATCGTCATCGACGACGTTGAAGTGGAATCCATCATCGAAATCCATAGCGGTCTCCGATCCGGATTTTGCTACTCCGTCTCCGCTTTCGAACTCCGAACCCGTCTCTACGGCGTCTCCATTATTCGTCTCCTTACCGTCAACCATTCTTTTGCGATATTTTCGTTCGTACGATTTATCGTCACCATCGCCGTCCTTACTGATATCCGTAAATTGCTCCAATAATTTGTTTAAATAAGAACAATTTTCTCTCGTGAGCTTTTTGGTTAAATTCGAGTTTATAAATTTCACGCGTTCGATTTCGTTTAAGAGGAATTTTGTAATTTCCGATCCGAAGTAATGGTAATGCTGCTGCTGCCACCGCCGACGACGACGATCATGACCTTTGCCGTCGCCATCGCCGCCGTTCCCCCCGCGTCGAAATTCGCAGAAATTAAATTTATGATTTATACCTTTTAGGACGAGAACGTGATTACGCGACTTATTTATTAGAATCGGCGGAATCAGAAGCCTATACTCGTTTTTGTCCGAAAAATAAAAAAACTGCCGATTTTCTGCTACGGTTTCTCCGTCGCTATTTAAAAAGCAAAAGCGCTCTAGGGGATTGGGAGTGAAAGTGCTAAGATCCGAAACGAAATTTTCGTAACCGTAAAAATCAACTTCTAGCGAACAATTTACGTGAATGAATATCTTATCGTCGACGTCTCTTCCTCCGGTTGAACCGTCACCGCCACCATCGTCGCGGGTTCTTAAAAGAACGTTCTCTTTACGGAAATGTTTTCGTTGCTCGTCTAATTTCTCCTTATAGGTCGAAGGAGAACTTCCAAGCGGTCTGAACTCCACCTCCCCTCCTTCGGCCGCGGACCTTTTCCTCATCGCCGATTTGGTCATTCGAAGCAACGAGTTTAGAACGTTCGTGGAATCGACCGAGTCGGCGGTTTTTTTTTTTTTCCTTGCGAGATTTTTTCGCGCTAGACCGCCGCTACCGCCGCCTTTTTACCGCCGCCTTTTTCTAAACAGCTAAAACCATCTGCCAAATCGGCCTCGACGTCAACGAGCTCGTCCACCAGGGGGACGCTGTAATCGATAAAGAACAAGACGTAATTACCGATGACCGAAAATCGAGATAGCTCGGTTAGGCATCGTCGCGATCGCGTTTTGAACAAAAACGAAAGCTCGCGGCAATGACAAAATTCCTCGACGCCGTCTTTGATCCTATAGGCGCCCTTATTTCCCTTCCAGGCGTCGTTCACCAAACCATCGGTTTCCGAAGAAAACGACAAGCACTCGGTTTCTCCTCCCTTGACGCAAACCTGAACCTGATAATCGAAGCGCTTATCCGTCACCTCTTTCACGATTAGATTTTTGAAAACCGATGTATCCTGGTAATTCGTTAAAATAATGGACTTGAAGGCGGCAAAAAATAATGGATAGAAACTGTTAATTTTTTCGACGCATCCTTCCCGGAGTTTATTAAAATAACCGTCTATGGTGAGCATTCGGACATCGTTGCAGCACCGGTAGCGGCGACGCAGTGCGAGAGGGCGTGGGCTCGAAGTCGACGAGGATGACTGGGGGCCCTGAGGCGATTCTCTTTCTTCTTCTCTTTCGATTACGCTGCCTTCACTGCTCGCAGAGTAATGCGAATAAAAACATTTGAGACACGTGACCCCATTACAAGAGTCGCAAATTAAACAAGAAAGGGCATCCAGTTCTATTTCGTACGCGAGATTTTCCTCCAAACAATGACAAAAGTTATACTTCTCTTTCGTTACGGTCGAAATGAATTCGAACAGGTTTTTAGGGTGCGAAAAATACTCTTTCAGGGTCAACATTTTAACGAAATGAAATATCCCGGATCCTAGCCGCGTCGGATACTCTCCCCCGCCCTCCTCCTCCTCTTCTCGATCGCCATCTTCTTTTCTCTCTCTCTCGAATTTCTTAATGAGTTCGGTAATCTCCTTTTTATTACACGAACAATCTAAATTTTCCACCCAAGTAAAGAGTTTCCGTTTTTCATTACTTAAATCGTAATTTCCATCATTATTTTTATCGGTATTGTGCGAGGACGACGCGGGGTCGGGACGACCTCTACCGTCGTAGTCGGGATTCAGTAAATATTTCGCGTCACCTAAAAGTTCAAATAGAGTGTCGCTCGTTACGGGCATTAGATCGGCTTCGGACATTTTTTGCGATTACAAAATTGAAAATAATATGTTTCGATATATCGCAATTATTATTTATTTATTTATTTATTTTGTGTGGATACTTTCTTCTTTCCAGCAATATGTCCCCTTATATCTAGAGTGAGCAAGTAACCAGTGATTTACTATCAAAGTTAAGTGATTGAGTGAGATAATTGAGAAATAAAAATAGTTTTTGCCTAGGAAATAAGATATAATGACAGGTTCGAGTGTCATATTTAGTTGTTCAGTATATATATATATATATATATTATATATATAGATATATATACTATATATATATAATATTATATATATATATATATATTATATATATTTATATATATATATATATAATATAAATATTATATATATATATAACTATATATTATATATATATATATTATATATATATAAAGTGGCTCATGGGTTATCTGCTTCCAGTTAAGCTTAAGTCAATTTTTTTTAAAAACCTACGTTATCGAACAAAATGTACAAAGCGCGCATGGTGCCAGATGCTTAATTTTTTTTAAAGAATGCAAAGTGAAATAAATTATATATAAAAATAAATTACGTTAAGTGAGGATATGATACGGTAAGTAAGTTTATGTTGAAGTTACGTGAGTTTACATAGATTTAAAAAATTTTTTAACATATATTTTTAAAAGTGTGAAGCTGTTTCATTACTATAGTTTAAATTTGACTCTTCATATTTTTATTTCACTTTTATGAAATGTGTTCGAATCCATGAAATCGATATGTATAGAGGTGGAGTCAGATAATCGACATGATCTATATATATATATATACTATATTATGTGTGTGTGTATTATATATTATATATATATATATTTATATTATATTATATGTATATATATATTATATATATATATATTATATATATATATATATATATATAGTGTGTGTGCGTGTGTGTGTGGAAGAGAGAGAGAGAGAGAGAGAGAGAGAGAGAGAGAGAGAGAGAGAGAGAGAGAGAGAGAGAGAGAGAGAGAGAGAGAGAGAGAGAGAGAGAGAGAGAGAGAGAGAGAGAGAGAGAGAGAACTGTATAACATGCAAAGCTTGTATGTTTTGTCGTGAAAAGTACGTACTACAATACTGTTTACAATTACAAACTAACTATGCGATTAGCTGCTTCTCGTTTTGCAGTTTTTATTAATTAATTTTAAACAACAAAACATTTAACAATTGGTTCCTTTTCTTAACAAGAATTTTAACAAGTGGATCAACGGAACCGTGCGAACATTATCCAGCTCACCCTTGATTTTGTAATTGCCTTTGCACTTATTAGATATTAACTAACATTACACCGTCTTGCGTTTTCATCAATACTGAAAATATTATTTAGTATTTTATGTACAGTTCGGTGTTATGAATTTAATACAGAATGGTGAAAAATATTGATGAATATATATATTAATACTATCCAATACTCTCCTACTTAAAATTATGTATGTCAAATTGATAAATGTTTGGTGGTTTGAATTGGTTGCTTTCAATTCCATATATTCAAAATTCTATTTAAAAAAAATAAGTCAACGCTAAATTTAACATTTTCTATGGAAGAAAATAGAAAACCACCATAGAGAAGGTTTTGATAGACAACTATTTTAGAACAAGAAAATAAAATTGATGTTCTAATTTTTTTAAAAATTTTCTATATATTATATATATATATATATATATTATATTATATTATAATATATTATATATATATATATATATATATATATATATATATTATATTATATATTATATATTAATATTTATATTATATATATATATATATATATATATATATATTCTATATATATATATATATCTATATATATATATATTAATATATATTATATTATTATATATTTTATATATATATATATATATATTATATATATATATATATATATATAATTTAATTATAATATACTATATATATATATATATATATTATAATATATATATATTATATATTATATATATATATATATATATATATAATATATATATATATATTATATAATATTTATATATATATATATATTATTAATATATATATATATATGTAAATATAATATATATATATATATATATATATATATATGGTGAAGGTAACCAATAGGGAAGTGAAAACTATAGACTTTTAAATAAACTTTATTTAGGACAAAAGTTTACTATTAATATGTAGAACCTAAAAACCCCGTATTAAAACAAACAAATCAAAAAAAAATTTCGTATTTTTTTAAAGTAATTCAAGTAAAAGACGCTTACTTTCGCGTACTCTATTTTTTGGTACATTTTAGCTGTTGCCAGATTTTCTAATGGGTCACGAGAAAAAAGCGAATTTTTTTACGTACACTTTAGTAATATTTTTATGAATTATACGAAAAAAAAGGGCAATTTCTTAGATAAGCAGGC
>JABUQX010052409.1:22500-48375 GCA_015478945.1 Trachelipus rathkii
TCACAGGTAGGGCCTTTTTTCAAGGAAGGAGTAAAATAATAATATGAAAGAAGTTCCGCCAAGCCCCAATGCCCATGCAAAAGGGTAATGAAAATCTTTCAGGTACGTGCACATGCAGGGTTTAAAGAGAGTAATCTTAAATGCGACAGGAAAAAACTTTACGTGATCATAATTCTGATTAAAAAAGTTGGGTTAATATTCAAATCTTAATCTGAATTCAAATAAAATTGTATATATATATATATATATATATATATATGTTATTATATTATATAGCAGCAGCAGCAGTAGCATATATATATATATATAGCAGCATATATATATATATATATATATATATATATATATATATATATATATATATATATAATATATATATATATATATATATATATATATATATATATATATATAAGAAGATTCTTAACAATTATTAACTTATATTACTTCTTTTATGGGGTTTAATTTCGAATCGACCGTTTACAGACTTCTTTTCCATAACGGTTTCCAAAATTTTGAAAAGTCTTACGTACTCTTAACGACTTTCTTCCACTACCACCCTCAAATTACTACAATAAAGATGAACTAAAACATTGTTTAATACATTTTTCTATAAATTCAACATGTTCAAGAAGCTTTGCTTGTACTTCAATCAGGGCTGAATAACCGGTAATTTTTTTTCATTTTCAAGTGCGATTTTTGTTCAATCATTTTAAAATTATCGGCTTCAACGCCAGCTTCGTCATTTTAAAATTGTCCGGCCCCTATTCTGACTCCGGCTCCGGCTCCTGCTCCGGCCCCGCCTTCAACTTCATCATATCATTTTAAAAGTGTGCGACTACTGTTCATAACCCTTTTATTTTAAAGTAAAAGTATTTTTTTTTTGCTCTGGATCCGGGTTCGCTCTACCTATAAAAAAAATGTTTGATAGGATTTCAGTCCGGATCTGGCTCAGCCCAAATTTTTTTCCTGCTAAAATTCACTCAAAACTATGCAGCTCCAAGGTTTCGGTTAAGCAGTCTTGATTTTCATACAAAGGCTTAACAAATTTGACTTCCCTCAAAGCTCAAAAACTTGTAATTACATGTAATGGACTAAGACAGGTTAGACAGTTAGATTTAAAACAAAAATGATATCGCTCTTTACCCCCCCCCCAACCACATATTATATATATATATATATATAACATTTACATTAATTTATCAGTAGAATATATATATATATTATTATATATATATATATATATATATATTATATATATATAACTATTATATATATATAATAATATATATATTAAATGTAATTTATTTATTCAGTAGAATCAATCCGCATGACGCTGGTCGGTTGGTTGGAAATATGTTGTAAAACATTTCATCATCCTCGCATGGGAAGAGAAACAGTGGGAACCGGGGTTCTCTCACCCAACACCTTACACAGAGAGATTTCCTCTTCAATGGCCAAACTGAGACAATGATATATATATATATATATATATATAATAATATATATATATATTATATATATCTATTATATATATATATATATAATTACTATAGTTATTAATATATATATATATATAATATATAAATAACTATATATATATATATATATATATATATATATATATATATATATATATTAATATACCGTATATAATATATATATATTATATATATATATATATAGATATATATATAATATAATATAATAATTATATATATAATATATATATAATATATATATAATTTATAAATATATATATATATATTAGCTCAGTAAAGTGTTAAAAGATGCTCTAGCCTTTACTTCATGAAAGTACCAAATTATCATAGCTTTAAAACAAGTGTATATAAGCTAAATTCAAAATAATGGGTCGTATCATAAATAAAAAGGCCTCGTTGATCGCAGTGTTATGTGTGCAGGACAGATTATCTTATTATATAAATTTATATTATTGATAAAATTAGAGAGTAAAAAAGATAACGAATAAAAACAGTTATGTTTTTTAAAACAAATAAATATGTTATATGAATAAAAAATAAAAAATGACCTGTAAATTTTTTAATTATATTCAATTTTTTATCCGCTACAATGAATAATTGTTAGGTTATTAATGAATTAATCATATTAATTAATTTTTATTTATTATTATTAGTATTATTATTTTAAGTATTATTATTATTATATATATTAATATATATTAATGTTATTTAATTATTATATATTATATTATTTCATTAATCATTATCTTATTATTGATTTATATAATTATTTAAATTATTATTTAATAATTATTATTATTATTATTATTATTTATATATATTATTATTATTATTTATATATTATTTTATTAATTATTAATTATTTTATAACATAACTTTTTATACCTTTAATGCTTTTGAGTGACTTTATTACTAATTTCGTGATAGCTAATTGGTAACATTTGTTTCATTCTAAAAGTTACTATTGAACATATTTACATACTACTTTTATAGCACACCCTCAATATAACTCTCTCTTGAAACTTAACTAACAATACTATTTCCTTCATTGCATCCAGATTTGTTCAGGTTTATCTTGTTCATTCAACATTATCAAAACTAATTATATTTATTTCTAAGTGCCCCAATAAGAAGTTTCCTGATACGGGATCGAAACCCGGGTACTGTGATACAGGACTCGTCGCTCTACAGATTTTACTATCATAACTTTAAACCTCCTTCCTTTAAATCACTTTTTCAAATAAACTTTTAATGTGAAATTTTGATCTTGTAGTTATTTATTATAATTTCATAATCTGTCTCCTCTACTACTACGGTTAATGCTTATGAATAAAACCTTTGGGGTTCAAAAAAAATGCTATAAGTACTTTGCATCATCTTACTCTTCTAGACCTTGTGGGACCCAACAAATCTCCTTAATGACCTTATTTGACCTACTACACAAACTCTCAATATTATATATATATATATAATATAATATATAATATATAATTAATATATATTAGTATTAATATGATATATTAAATATATAATATATAATTAATATTAATATAAATATATAATATATATATATATAATATATATATATTAATATTATAATTATAATATTATATAGATATATATGGTAATAATAATATATAATATATATATATTATATATTATATAATATTATATATATATATATATATTATATTATATTGATAATTAATATTATTATATATATATATTATAATTAGGGTAAATATGGGTATTACTCTTGAGATATTAAGTGAATATTATAGCCTGGGATATTAGCCGTATATATGATATACCCGGTAATTTATCCGGCTATGCAAGTTTAAATCCGATATATAAATAATATATATATATATATATGAAGTGGTAACCTCCTAGTGCAAATTATATCCATCAAGTCACTATTATTTCACACTTAAAATGTGCTCTCCGTGGAATTAATGATAAGCTATAGTCGAATCACGTGCTGGAGCACACGAAATTAAACTCTAGAACATCAATTGATAAATTTTAAAATTATATGGAGCTAACATCGAGTGATATTAAAATATATATATTATTATTATATATTAATAATATAGTTATAATTAATATATATATATATATAGATATATATATATATATATTATATATATATATATATATATTAAAATATATTATATATATATATATATATATATATATATACATATATATATTATAGTATATATTAATATATATATATATATATATATAATATAATATATATATATAATATATATATAATATATATATATATATAATATAATATATATATTATATATATATATATATATTATTAATCACGAAATTATAATTATGTATGAGTATTATGGCCTAATGATAAGCAAATGTTTTAGAATATAAAATCTTAATGATGACGTTATTGCGGTGCCCTGATGGACTAAAAGTTAGGAAAGAAAAGTGGATATAGAATCATGTTCATGAGTAAGTGATTTATATATAATGATATTATCAAACGTTTAGTATTAATACACCACCAAATTATATCTATGGATATCATTTGAGAGTCAGGTGATTCGAGAGTCAAAATAAACCTCGCTAAGGTAAATAGGTTATTTACCAGAAATGCAATTAGTGAAGAGATAGATAAATAAGCTAAGTTCTTTAAAAACAAAATGGCGGTACATCTCGCTCTTCATCTACTGCTTAGTATGCTTACTACTGGTTCTTCTTCAAACCTTCATCTCTCTCAGACATGCTTTGTTTACCATCCCCGATAACCTCCTAACTCTACGTCATCTCTATCTGTACTCGTTCAGCATTCTCGTTCTCAACCCTGCAATTGTCCCTACAGATTGCTTTCTACACTATCTTTGTCATGACTCTGCGAGATAAAATCATACAAATTATGATCCTCTATTTACTTATTATATATGATGGTAAATTATAAGCAGGATTATATATGAAATGCCTCTCAGTGCTGAAAACTGTGATCCTAATAACCTCGCTCTTAGATGTTTATCTTATCTTTCCCATAATAATGAATGATTTTATTTATTGTGTATATGCAGTCCAAGTTCCTCATGATGTGTGATTGAAACTACGAGTTAAGGAAGAGGTCAACTCATATAATTTTCATAGTTGTATTTATCAAGAGATTTTCTCAAGGAGTAGTGTGCGTATTATGCGTAAAAAAAAAAAATAAACAAAACACACATCACATCTAAATACACATCACACCCCATCCACAATAAACCCATAACACTCACAACACACAAACAACGTATATTCGCAGAAAAATAAGACCATGGTATAATATGTAGTAATAGATTATATTTTATTTATTTAATATAATTTATAAGGTATTGAGAATTTGTCATAGAAAGAAATCAACAAATGATATAAGACAAGTTTACTAAGTCTTTGACGATGAGTAAGAATAATTATATATTTTTTATATTCTTAAATTAATTGATAATGCAACATATATTATACAAATGGAGAACTGCTAAAGTTGATAAGTAAAAAGTGTTATGGTGAGTAAGTGAGGACATGAATATATATCGGAACTAGGTAATGACTGACATACATGTATATGGTTCTGTAAAGTATATTTTTCATTTAAGCATATATATATATTATATATATATATATATATATATATAATATATTATTTAATTATATATTATATATATAATATATATAGTATATATATATTTAGTATATTATATAATATATATATATATAATAATATATTATTATATATTAAATATATATATAATATATATTATATATATATATATATATATTATATATTATATATATTATATATATATATATATATAATTATATATTAAATTTATAACGCCCACATAAAACCCAAAATCCCATCTAATCCTTTGAGGCTCTGACCCTGTTAGGTATTTAGGCGCACGTCAGCGGTAGATACTCAGTGATCCTTAAAGCTAAATTAAAATATTTAGATATTACGGTCTAAGCAAGAAATCACTACCTCAATTCCAGAAAAAGTCAGAGAAGTTAAAAACGTTTTCATATTAGCGTTGATCTCCTATGAGGTAAAAAGAATATTACTGATTTAGATAAATTATCAATCATAAAAGATATTTTATGTATATTATATTAATATATTATATATATTATATATATATTATTATATTATATTATTTAATATATTAATTAATAATTTAATATATTATATTTATATATATATTAATATATATATATATATATAATATATATATATAATACCTATATATTATATATTATATTATATAATTATATTATATATTATATA
Source organism: Trachelipus rathkii (assembly GCA_015478945.1). Classification (NCBI taxonomy): domain Eukaryota; kingdom Metazoa; phylum Arthropoda; class Malacostraca; order Isopoda; family Trachelipodidae; genus Trachelipus; species Trachelipus rathkii. Next base: position 28,315 of record JABUQX010052409.1, read on the forward strand.
TATATTTATTATTTATATATATATAGATTATATATTATATATATATATTAATATATATACTATATAATATTAAATATAATATAATATAGTAATATACTTATATATATTAATATTATTAATATAGTATATATATTATATTATATATAATTATAATATAATATATTTATTATTATAATTAAAACTCGCTTAAGAATAGTGAAGCTAAGCTCACATAATTTTATATGATATATCTGTCAGTGGAAATATTGAAGTGAGTTATGTAGACAACGGAAAAACTCAGTTATATAAAAAAAAATAAAAAAAAAAAGACACTAGAAATTTATATAACAATGCATTATGAGTGCATCAATCCTTTGTTTTCTGAGGCACATCCGCCGTAACCTGCCTAAATCACTACTTGTGAGAGGGTATTTCGTTTATAATATCCATATAAGCTCATAATTAAAACTTAATATAAAAAAAAAGATGACTAAATTGACAATAAGAAATTTATTATTTTAGTTTATTAAATATTATCAAAATATTAAGATATATTATATTTAAACCTTTATTTAGTCATAGTATGATATTTTAGTGATTCGAGCATTTATCTTTCGTTACATTTTTCATCTTTTTTAAAAACTCATTTCAAGCATTATATTACATATAGTTTCTAGATATAAATTACGTTTATTCCTGAGTCTAGGGTATATAATTGATAAGAACCTTATATAAGACAAATGTATATATAAATAAAATTAGTAAAGGTTGCCACAAACTCTTTATTTCCAGGCCTATTTTTCAAGTGATATATATTATGATTATTAATAATAATATATATATATATAATTATATATTATATATTATATTATATATAATATATTTTAATTATATATATATTATATATATTAATTAATATTATATATATAATATAATATATATATATATATTAATTAATAAATATTTAATATATATATATATAGATCATTATAGCTATTAGAGAATTATTCATATAGTACAAAGATAGACATATCTTAGCAAATAAAGATTTAAATATAATAATATATATATATATATATATTATATATAGTATATATATATATAATAATATATATATATATATATAAATTATATTTAATATTAATATATATATATATATTATATAATATAAATATATAATATTATATTATATTAATACATCAAAAATATAGTATATATTTCAACGGCTAATTACTTATGTTAATATAATTTAATTGAGTAAAAGTAAAAATTTCCTTAGTTACACACGAAACGAAACGCCAATGATCTAGACTTAATGTTTTAGTAATCTAATATATACATATTATAGTATATTATATATATATATATTAATAAACATATAAAAAAAATTATATATTTTTATCTAATAAATGAAAACAACTTCTTAAAAAAATATTCATATATAATATTATATAATAATATATACTATATATATATATATATCATATATGTATATAATATTATTATATGATATATATTATTATTATATAACCTATATAAAAATTATTATGATAATTAATTAAAGTTGTTTTCTGTAATACTTTGTGTGAAAGAATGTAGCCGAAGTTAACGTTAATCGTTAACGTTAACCCTCTTCAAAATATGTAAGAAATATATATCCAATATAATAATAGTTATAAATAAATAATTAAGTTTTTATTTTTAATATTATTCTCTTATATTATAATATATAAATAAATTAGTATATATATTAGATATGTACAGATATATTATATCATATATAAAATTTATAGCATTATATTATTCTAATATATATATTATTGGTAAATATATACTATTATATATATAATATAATAAAAATAAATAATAATTATATATTATTATTATAATAATATAATAATATATATATATATATATATATATATTATATATATATATATATGATATATAATATATATTAATATGTATATATAATAATATATATTTATATCAATATATAATATTATATAATATATATATTTATAATATTATAGATATATATTATATATATAGATTAATATATATATTAATATATTATATATATTATATTAATATATAAATAGATTATATATAATATATATATATATAATAATATATATATATAATATACTATATAATTATATATATATATATATATATATATTATAATTTAATATAATATTAATAATATATATATATATATAATTTATACTATATATATATATTTAGCAATATATATAAATATATATATTAATTTATATAGTATATATTATTATATATATAATATATATATATAGTATATATATTAACTTGTTTTCTAAATTTTTTTCCATGTGAATTATTAGACGTGTGCTCTTGCGTTCTTATGTACATATATGTATTATCTTAACTTTTTTATAGATTTTCAACGGAATAATAATTAAGGGGCTACGTACTATATATTCATATATATTATATTATTAAGTTTATATAAACAAATATATAAGAATATATAAATATATATACGATATATATAATAATATCTATATATATTATATTATTTTGAACGATATTAATACTATAATATATTTCATTCATTCGTTCATTTCATCTTTTATATTTTTCTTTCAGTACGATAACTAAATAGAAAATGGAGAATTACTATTAAGTGAGCATATTAAGGAGAATAGAAACATATAGTTATAAACATTACCTAAACGGCATAGTAATACCAGTATCATTATATATTATTATATTAGTAATAGAATTAAAATATACACATTTATATATAAAACATTATATGAATGATATATTTATAGCATATAGCTGTTATTTTATAATAGGAAATTTTTGAAGAAATAATATAGAAATATAGTTTTATATCTTTAGTATAATTAAGTATATACAGAAAATAATGCGAATATCTTAATACAATATCTAAAATCCTTGGTAAAAGTAAATATTAATAATATTTTAATTAAATTTATCGTAAACTATAGCAATGTTTAGGGAATTCGAGTTCACATTATTCATATATACTATATATATACATACTAGTGTGAAATAGGGATAAGGTTTTTTATATTATAATATAAACCTATGTATAACGTAGTTAAATGTCTAACTCTCAATAAATGTAACTCTATAGTTATTATAGTTCTACTGATTACTTTCTTTTCATAATAATTAATCAGAAAGCTCAGTTTAAAAGTTTTATAAACTCTGAAATAAAAATTTAATACGATAATTATAATTAACGGATTAACTGACTACTATAGCATAATATGCCCACTACTTTGTATATATATACTTATAATATATATTAAAATATTATATATATATATATATAATATATTAATTATTATATTAATATATATATATAGTATAATATATATTTAATAATATAGTTATATAATATATATAATATTAATATCATAATTATTATTACAGGTATATATATATTACAATAATATATATATATTTAATTAAATATATATATATATATATATACATATTAAATATATATAAGTATATTTTAATATATATCATTATAATTTTAATATATTATATATATTATATAGTATATATTAATATATATATATATTATATTAATATATATATAATTATATATATATATTATATATATATATATTAATAATATATTATATATATATATATTTATATATATACTTATATAATTATAATATATAGTATATATTATATATATATTATATATGTATATATATATTACCCATAAGTAGTGTGCAGTGAAACCCTACTGACTCCGGGGTAACACGGTACATTACTGCTGGGGTGGCTTTTTCTTGATAGTTACACAACAAAAGTCCAATAAGACTAATCTACCGACTAGGGAGCACGATAAGGCTTGTTGCGATCAAAATTTGCAATATTAACAATAGACAGAGATTAAATTTTATTACTGAGGGAGGCGAATCGGACTCAGTGGTAGGAGGTCCCTTGTACATTTTCAAATGCGAAAGCTGTTGTCGACTGAGGTTCGAAGTCTCAACCGCGATGCTCGAAATTTTTTTACTCCGTCCTTAATATATGCAAATAATTTGTCGCAACATAATGTCTTGATTTTGTTATATATCACTCCATATCGGCTTATACCGTAATATGTCATGATTTTGTGATTTGGTTTCTCCTTACTCTAAATAACATAGGAACACCCAGCTAGAAACTCCCGATGTTAAGCGCCTGAGCAGGGTTTTAAATACCCTCACTTTCAGATGGATTAAAAATTTAAGTAATCATGAAGTTTCAATTTATATATATTATATATATAGTATATATATATATTATATATATAGTATATATAAGTACTATATATTTATATTATATATATTAATAATATTATATATAAATATATATACATATACTTATATATATTATATATGATATATAATATTTATATTATATTTAATATATATTATATATAGATATATAATAATATATATATTATATATGTAATTTTAACTATACAAATTTTAAAACAAAATTATCTCTATCTATATAAGCAGATGTATTATAGTTTTATATATTAACCAATAATTATATATTTATATTTTTATTATACATTATATTTAAACCTTTTTTCTCTCTTCTATTTATGAATTAACAAAAAAAATTTATAATATAATTATTTTAATATTTAATATAAGCAATTTAATCATTAGATAAAGTTTTCAGATTACTATATATTTAAAATTTGAGTTAATGATTTTAGAACGTAAAAATAATTTAATTTTCTCTATAGGTATATATTAAATATTTTTACTATATTAGTTATTATTTTATCTATAGTATATAAGAAATTTTATTTAGTATAGTATATTCATCATAGTTAGTCCAAGTATAGGATCCCTCTCTAAATGTCACTAAAATAACACACCTAACTAATACATACACATATCACTTAGACATATTATTTCAACTCATACTTATGGCTCAACACACACCCAACTATACAATTACATACACAACATACATCAACACTCAACACATAACTCATATAATACTAGCTAGTCATGAGCGGTATAGCTAACACACACTACTACATAACTCTATTATTGCACCACTCTAACACTCACATACTCACTAACTACAACTAACATATTAATATAGATATAATATATATTATATATATTATATATAATAAATAAATTATATATATTATATATTATATTTATATATATTAATTATAATATATATATATATATATTATATATTAAATATAATATATATATTATATATTATATTAATATATATATATTATATATATTTATATTATATAATTATTATATATAAATATGATATATTATATAATTTTCGAAATTAACTCTTTATTATTATTTTATAATTTATTTAGAATATTATAATAATCATTGATAAAACTCAAGCTCCTAAGGCTCACAGTTAACCGTTTTATGACTATAGCATTACAGAGTAAACCAGTTTAATATTGTCACTAATTATTTATATGGTGAACTTCTGTGACTAGAGTGTGTGGTTAGGTCTAATAACTAATTCAAAAGATAAATATAGTGAGGTCTAAGATTGAGTATAGTTTCATACTATACTTCAATTTCAAAAATTTGTGGTGTTGAAGAAGGACTTATCTATAGATTGTGTGCCTAGATAGGTTTCTATTCTGAATGGGAAATAACTTTGACAATCAGAGGGATATTAGAGGGATTTTGGGTTTGGGGATTTAGAGGATAGGGAGTAGTGGATTAGGGGTGGGCATTCAGAGGGTGTGTGCATAATAATCTCGATGCTCGCAAATAATGGACTTTAGAAATTGTGATAAATTAATAATAGGTTAAATTATAGGGTTTTAAAATTGATTATTTAAACATTCTCGCTACATCTCTCACTAAACGACCCTTCTCCCGAGGGAAAGTAAACTTATTATTAAAAAATATTTAATCTATTAAATTTAATATAGTTATCAAAAAAATTCAATTAATAAATTATAAGAAATCAAAAAATATATATAATAAAAATTCTTATTAATAATTAATAATAATAATAATTATACTAATATTATTAATATTAAGGATATTTTATAAGATAGATTTAAAATTTAATAACCGCATTTTCCATAAAATAGTAATAATAACATTAATAGATGATTGAAATTAGGTATAGTAAAATGCGAAAGTATATATGAAGAAAAGTATAGAATAGAGAGAGAGAGATGAGAACGAGAGAGTATAATATGGTAAGAGTAAGAAAGATAGATAGAGATAATAGACTAGATAGAGAGATAATGAGGTGAATAAGTGATATTTAGGTGAATTTTTATAAATATATATATATTATAGGAGAGAGATAAGAAGATATAATAGTGAGTAAAAGTAAGAGAAGAATAGTAAGTAGAGATAGATGATAAGAATATAGAGATGGAGAGATATATGAAGATAGAGATAGAGTAGATATTATATCAAGAGGAATCTCCAGTATACTGAATGAGAGCGAAAGAGAGAAGAGAGAGAAGATATATATTAATATTATTTAATAAAAAGAGATATCAGAATATAATGGAGTATAATAATATATATAATATATTAATTATATATATATTATTAAATTATATATAATAATTATATTTAATATATATAATATAATATATATATATATATATTTATATATATATATATATATATATATATATTATATATACTTATTATAATATATTATATTAATATATTATATATATTATTATATATTAATATATATATATATTAATATTATATAATATTATTATTATATTATATTATAATATTTATACTGAGAGTATATATAAATAAGTTAATATTAAAATAAGTAATGGTGAAAATTAAAAGAATAGATAATAATTTAGTAAACAATAAATATATTTACGTCAAGCCTAATTGGAAATTTCAACAAAGATTTGTAAGTTTGCAATAATCTCGTGCCAAACATCACCATACATCACACACTACACAACACCATCATCACACATACTACCCAAACACACACACATAACCACACCACATCACTAAATCAAACACACACAAACTACACTACACACATACATATACATCACCACAAATAATTTATTAATATATATATATAATATATTAATATATAATATATATTATTATATAGTAATAATAATATATATTATTATATATATAAAGTAATATATATATTAATTATAATATATATATATATTTATATATTAATTTTCTTATATGATTCCATAATTTGAATTTATATAATTATACCTTCACATATTAATTAATATAATTATATCATTATAATGTATAATATATTAATATATATACTTATCTTGGTTATTTATACATTAAATTGTTTATCCTATGTTGTACTTCTTAGTGACCAAAGTTTAGAAAGGAAATTTATAAATAATAAAAATTAATATATGTATATATATTAATTTATATATTGTTAATATATAATTATTAAATTATATAATATTATAAAAGATATATGATATTATATATATTAATATATTTAATAATATATATATTATATATATATTTAATATATATAATTTTAATACTTAATATATTTAGTATTGATAGATATAATCGATGTATTTTATTTAGAGATATTCGAACCTAAAAGATATACTTTATAATATATACACTATATGTTAAATAATGACAATATTAATAATTAAAATAATCTTAGCATAAGTCACGAACATAAATTTAAAATGTTATCAATACTATATATCACAGATCATATATATACTGGAGAAAAGGAAGTGCTAAGGAATCTATTGTCCATAACAAAGTTTAGCATTTTCATTATCTTTGTTAGTTTTGTATTTTATGCTGTAACAATGGCAGAAACTAGACCTTATATTATACCTTTAATTATACATTAAACGGGAGATTTATATTTAATGATAAAACAGAAGTGATTTAATAATCCCATAGTACAGCTCTTACATTCTTTAAACCTGCAACATTCATTAATTTTGCTTCATTTCTTTACACTTTGCCTTTTTAAAGTTAGGTTAGCATATGGAGAACTTATCCTTCCTGCTTACTGGTACTTATAAAACTTACTTACATCACTACGATGTATAATATTTGGTTATTTGAAATTGAATTGAATGAACCATAACTTATAAAAAATTACACTTTTGCCACCTCTTACTTACTGACTAAACCCTATTCAAGGAGGGAATATTAAAATAATATGAAATGAGAATAAAATCGACACAAACCCAACTTTACGAAAACCTCTTGGGTGGACCAGAAGGAAGCTTTGAAGTGACAAATGTTAAATATATAAAAAAACAAATGATAGATGTTGCTTGAAAGGAGAAAATATACCTAGAAAGCCTGTAATTGTCAATGTTCGCGTAAAATTCATTTTAAAACACGGCATCCCTTGTTCTACAAGGGTGTACCAATGGTTGTGGAAAGCTAGAAGTCTAACTTCCTCGAGCATCTGTCATCCTATTATCTAGAGAAAAGAGATTTAAAGTCAACGTCTCAAACCTATCGAAAAAGTGGGTGGAGCTAAAGCCCTTCCTCCAGATATATGAGGAGTTCTCCATACAAGGGCGGATGAAGAGCTCTCCATAAAAGGGCGGATGATGAGTTCTCCATGCAAGAGCGGATGAAATGAAATGAATATGCAAATTTAGGACCTATGCAAAAGAAAAATATTTTCCCAACTTGAATCAAACTTCCAGTTTGTATGAGAATGACATCAATTATTGTGATATGTGGTTTTCAAGATGTTTATTTTGCTAACAGGTGAAATGGCAGAGCATTCGAAGGAGATAGAATATTTGGAAAATGTATCTGAGAAGGAGACACGTAGAGTTTTTAGTTTTAAAAGAATTTAAATTCACTATGTTCAGGGAACCTTATCAGTATATCCAACCATATAAACTTGAATTGAATAGGAAACTTGAAAATGAGAAGAAAACTGGAAGCATAAGTTGTCCATATTTGATATGAGTGAAATAATGAATAGTTGAACCATCGACACAAGAATGAACAGAGTTTGAAAAGAAGTCTAATAGGCTGTAAATAAAAATTGAAAGGAGTAAAATGTAATCGGAACTCCTAGGAAAAGTATAATTAACAAAGAAGGTAGGTGGAAGCCGCCCCATCTGCCGAAATTGAACGATTTGATAAAACACTAGGCATGAGTGAGCAAAATGTAGAAGGAAGCCTAAAATATGGGAGCTTAGAGAGTATTGACCAAATTTTGGATTTTGGAGAACTCGTCACATAACAACCCTAATTCCTAAGGGCAGAGGCCCATATATCGGTAAAGTAGGATAGTATATCACCAATTGACCTAATTCGTCGAAAACCACACTGATGATCGGAGAGAAGGAAATGAAAGCTCAAATATTTCAGGAGATGAGAGCTAATTATATTTTTAATGATCTTAGACAGAATACAAGTAAGAGAAATAGTGCAATAATTATAGGATCAGAATATTACAATATTAGAATATCAGAATATTCTCTTCTAACGATGAAGAAAGGTATTAGTATTAAGGTATAATTGCTCAAAAATACACCCCCTCAAAATACGGAGATGAATGTCATCCTAACTGCTTCCCTTCCTAAAGTTTTCAGGTGTTAGAGCTTAGCATCTCTTGCCCTTGATCAATATAATCTCAAATAATGGCATGGGACACCCAAATGGGGAAAGAGAGAAGGATGGGGGAATGCTATAGTCATCCAAATAGGAATTATCAGAAAAGAAGTAGCCGAAGAGATTATCCTTTTCAGCAGGAATATTAGCTAGATATCCACTAGAGCGAACTAGTGGAGGAAAGGTAGATTTATAGAAGCTGCTGGAGATATTTTTGACACGAGGTCAAAAATTTTCATCAGTATGAGATCGAAGAGGTCACATTTACTTACGTTTTGCCCTTCGAATAATATCACTGCAGCAGTTCCAGGCTGATAGAAAACAAGGAAGAGTGTCGGAATGGAGCAAGAAAAAGTACCATCTAATCATGGATTTTAAGAGGAGAAAGATTTCGTTGAACGTAATGAAAATGTTTATCCCATCAGAGATAACGATCCCCACATTATTGGCAGACAGCGAAACATCTTCATTGTCAAAGCAAGGAATTAAACATTTAGTTTAACTCCATTAAGAGGAATTCAAACAGAAAAAATTTATCTTTTGGAAAAAAAAAATTTACAACTTTAATTTTGCATAATATAATTTTAATTTCTAATTTTTACAAAACTACTTTTTAAAATGGAACTAATTTTGTCCACTATTGTTTTTCTATTAAAAATAAAATATTTTTTCGAGTCATGTTAATTATGACTTAAAGTCTGATTTTAACTAAAAGATTAACGTATTTCAAAATATAACTCGAATATTTGTATTTGCAATTATTTTATATTTATTTACCTTATTTATTTGACTTGTAGTTAAGTTGACATTCAAGAAATTTTTGAGACGAAGAATCTCGATTTTTGGATTGGCTTTCAAGTCTTCAAAAAATATGAAATGAACATTTTCCAAACTTTTCATGTTCCATGCTTCCTTCACGTGTTTCCAAAAAGGACTCCAAAGCACTGAAAATAAAGATTGAAAATAATTATGAAATTATATTCAGAGATTTAATAAATTACTATTAAAATCTCAATCAATAAAGAGATTTGTTTTATGATTTATGTCCGAACAATAAAAGAATTCTGACAATCCAACGTTTAGACTTTTTTTTCATGTTGTTAACATTTCTTGTTTATATTTACATTTTTAGATATTAAAATTAATATTGTTGCTCTTTTTTTATTTTATGTCGTTAACAATTTAATATGTAAATTAATGTTGCTTCTACATTTTTTTTTGTCTACCAATATGCATATCTATAAATGTCTGCCTAAAATTTGAAACATAGACGTTCAGTATTAAATTGCAACTACGGAGACTGTCCACAAGAGTACGTGCTATTTCTCCAGGGTCTTTGTTAATTTTTAACTAGACACAGGGAGATATATTTCACAAAGATCTGAGGGTCATGGGTGTATGTCCTTTTTCCTTCGGGTCTTTTGGAAATATCACAGCCTAGGATAATTCACAAAGATTCTCAATATAAAGAAGCTTTTTTTTCTTTTTTTAAATATCGACGGGTCTTGAGGAGCTATCGTTCTTTTTAAAATGCCGGTCTATAGATTAGTCTCTAAAATGAACAGATCTTAAAGATCCGTTCGGGGAAGAACGACCCTCCTCGAATCCCTTGTATACTTTGCAACTCTTTTTGATTTCACTTAGTGCTCTTTCCATGAATATGGATTTTCCCTGTGAATGATGGCATTAGTTTTTTTGCTTAAATTTATTAGAATAAAACCGAGGTAGCATTCTGAAGTTTCCAAAAAATGCATATTGTCGAAAGAAAAATAATCTACCATCTGATAATACTAATTAAAATTGGTTCAAAAAGCATATTGTTCACAATAAAAATAAACTATATAAAAATAATTATAATACACAAAGTAATTAAAAAAAATAAAAATATTAATATATTTAAAGTGTTTATATACTAACATAAATTCTAATTTGAACGGTATATTTGAAGAACTTTATAGCCAGCCCATGCATCAGAAACAATAAAAAATTACCTTTATATATGCTACACAGGGTACAATTTTTGGATTTTTATGGTATGCTATGTGGATCATAAGTCTTATTTATTAAACCGTTCATTTATATTACGTGAAGTTTCAGAAGTTCGGTTTTTTGCAACGCAAGATAAATTACTAATGAGACTACAAAATTCCTCTGTTACATACTTTTACAAGTACCAGTTTACAAAATGGGTGCGACAAATGTGACATTGTTCCTACAAATCATATCCGTTTAAAAAATCTTACGGACAATGGTTGACAAACTAGACTTACATGCAACATCTTTGGATGGTTTCTGGCCGACATAAATCACCTAGAAATTAATAAGAAATACTTAATATAATAATAAAATAATAATAATAATAATAATAATAATGAATAATAATAATAATAATAATAATAATAATAATAATTAATAGTAAATATATAAATCGAGTAAATATAACAATCAATAATAGGCACTTAGGAGGGGTAAAGCTTATCCTGGCTAATAACATTTATTAGGGAATCAAAATTATTGAAAAGACTTTGAGAAGATTAATGATAGCCAAGTATAGTCTTCATTGACGGAAGATTATATTGTATAGAAAAATATATATTATTTGGTTGTTTGTATTTATATGCAGTAGCGGTTAACGTCTTTAACACTAAAAGGAGAATACAATGTTGTTATTTACTAAGACACATACACTACTATAAGGAAGAATGTGTATATTATATGGCATACATGCGAGATGTAGAACTGTATGATAATGGCCTTTAACTTTACAAAGTTTTATAGGGCAGATTTCGGGACAATCAACCGGAAAAAGGTAAGGTGAGTTTTTTATTCATCCTTGATCTTCAGTAAGTTCAGTCAAACTGAAGAAAAATACATCCTTGGGATTCACGGGTAGGATGAGTTGATGGAAATGCGCATCAATAGAGAAATGAACCTGGAGCTGTTACATCCACTGGGAAGCCTTGCATACCAAAATCGAGACTGAAACCAATAAATTGAGTAAGTAAACGTTGGAGTTTTATCTCTATAAATCAATTTTAAAGATTTAAGATTTCTCACACTTATAAATTTGAAAAGTTAATTTTTTGAACCATGTTAAACTTAAGAGTAATTCCCTTTTAGGCAAAAACTAGAAAGAATAAAAAATTCAATCGCCTTAATAACTGATACCAACTTGCTTCATTCCTTCTCAAAACCAAATAATCATCTTAATTAATTACCCAATTAGTCAATTAATAATCATATCTATGCTGTAATTTAAAATATATTTACTCCATAAAAGGACTTCTTATCATTATTGGTAATGTTGCTTTTGGATTGTTCAGATTAGGATTATGAACCATTGTCCACACAATTTCTTGAGTCCAAGTGGTTCCGCATTTAGGATAAGTCATGATTACAATATCACTTGGCTTAAACTGTTATAATATATAATATAATAAAATAATAATAATAAATAAATAATAAGTTAATAATTAATAATAAATAAATATAATATAATATAATATAATAATAATAATAATAACTAATATATATAATAATCATAATAATATAATATAATGAATAATATATATAATAATTAAATAATAATGAATGATGCAAAATAATCAATAATAGCGATGAAATACATAATATATATATCGGGGATAATTAGTTAATTTTACAATGAGACAGTAATATTTAATAATTTAAACTAATAATCATAACATAATACATAAACTACATACATAATCAATAATAATAATAATAATAATAATAATAATAATAATAATAATAATAATAATAATAATAATAATAATAACAATAATAATTTATTAAATCAAACCTTAAAGTCGTAATATTTATCCCCGAAGCTTATGTAATGAGTTGTGAAAAACCAACCATCAGGGTCAAGTCGAATGGTTCCAGTTTGGTAGTTGCGAAACTGTTCATACTGCTTTACCGCTTCTTCGAAAGTCACTGGGACAATTCTATGTCCAGATTTCAAGGCCATCTGGAAAATAATGCAAAAATTTACTTATGCTAATCAGTATATAAACACGGTTCAAATAATACATTTCAATTAGTCTGAAATGCAAATTTAATAGAATTAAGGAAATAATTAATTTAATACTTTTATTTTATATTACATTAAAATCAAGGTGCATAAATAATCCCTTATGTTAAATATAAAGGAAGATTTTTTGGTACATCAAAATTTATTAATACAAAGTTATTATACAGCACTTTTCTTCATAAATGTAATGCTCAAAACTTGATGTAAAGCAGTTTGATATAAATTTTTTCAGAAAAATTAATCTATTTATTAGAAAGAAAGTTTTCATCGCAAATGGTACTTAGCTCTCCAACCTGTCTAACGTTAGTAGTAGAAGATCTACATTATGGGTTAAAATCGGTACCACAACCAGATATTTTTGGCGCCAAAATTGAGATATCCAGTCTCAAAAATGGGTTAGACTAAAAAAAAAAGGAATTTCAGTTACATGCAGTGTATTTTTTTGGCGGAAAAATTGACTCATCCTGTTCGAAAATTTGAACATTTGGTACAATCTGGAAATTGTGAGGCAAAAATTGGTATAAACTGTCTCAGTCTCATAATTATGCAGCTTCGTTCCAGTCTTCTAATTTTGGCACGAAAGTTAGAACATCTGCTTAAAAAAAGATATTTTAAACTGAAAACTTGGTACATAGTGTCCCATAACTAAGACATTTTTAATACCTGATAGATATTTAAAAACGATAAAGTTTGGTGCCTAAATTATAAAAATCCTGGGGACGATGTTAATAGTAAGTATTTTATGAAGGAGAGAGATATATATACAATTTCCAGTTAATCTTAGGAAGATAAAACAATGATAATTAGGTCACATACCATAGATTCTGCATCCTGTGTGCAGATGATAATTATCAAAAAACTGAAATATCTGCATTTTTTGCAATTTTTCACTTATAGCGAAATTTCAGCAAATAACTCATAACAGAATATTAAAATGGATTATGAATTCTGATCACACAGGCAAAAAAACAGTATGATTTCACACAATCCTCACACGAAATCAATCGAGACAATGAGATGATTTACTGAGAGTAAGTGAATTGAGAGAAATCATAACACTGAGAATACTAAAACATTTAAATCACAGAAAGAAATATAATTTCGAATAAGACAACATATATCATGGAAAACTTTGACTTAGTAAATATAGTTATCAATGGGAATTCACATTACACGGACTAAAAAATTTAAGGTAACTTTTAGCGAGAACTGGAACAACAATAATTACTTTACATTTACGTAACTATGTTATAATATATGAGAATATATTAAGATAGTTTGATTAGAATAGAAGAAAATAACTATTTAATAAAAAGGAAGTAGGCTACGTGTAAAAATAAGTGTCGAGAAATAATACGTCTCGGCAGTCTTTTCAACGATATTACGTTGTTACATAAGATACTATAGGAACAAAATCTATATGGTTTTGCTCACTAGTTCATTGTGTATTAGAAAGAATGAACCTTGAGTCATTGAGGATACGGTAGTACACACACCATACCACAGTAGCTACAGTATGCGTTTTTAAATTGCAAAACATTAAAGGAGAAAGAGTTTTGTTGTATCTATAATTCTAGCAAAATTTTACGTTTTGAGTTCTTGGCAGGTATATCAAGAAAAAAAAGAAAATATATAATATTATTATAAATAGATCCATCACAGGTTTTTGAGTACTCGTATTAAGTTTTTCATGTTTGAAACTATTTTATTAATACATAGGAACATAAAGACACATAATGGAAGTTAATTAATAGAAAAGATTTGAGAATAGTTTAAATAATACAGGAAGAATTAGGAATTAATATAAGTAAAGCAATGATTTCATGAAATTCTGTCCACTTTTTTCCAGTAATATAAAAGTAGATAACAAAATACATTCAGGTTATTTACAATACAATGGTTCTCGGTTAAAAATTGAATTATACGCTATTCTTATATAGATAGATGGCTGATTTTAAGCTAATAACATTATTATAACCATCACTTTTTTGTATTAATAAAAATAACTATTTACATTATAAATAGAATAAGTTTGACGAATGTGTCTAAAAATAAAAACAAAGGAAAGCATTTTTTAATTTAAAAAAAAAAATCTAGCTATATAGATATATATAGCATGAAAAAAATATATAATTAATAGCTTCAGAAAGCTCAGCTAAAATAAATAGGCCTATACCATGCTTGGTTCAGTTTAATTAGCCAAACAGGTTCAGTTATTGAGAAGAGCTGCATAACAAAGTGCTTATATAGGGAAATACAACTAGTCATACAAGGATGAATTTTGTACAAAATGAAGAATTTGATTTTGAAAAATGTGTTGAACTGGGCTATAATATAGCTATTAACTAAACAAGGCAAGAAAAGGTGTGGTTCATAATGAGATAAAAGTTAGGGAATGCGCTGACCTTTAATTAATTTTGAAGTCATATATACTATATACGTATATGTAATATTTAGAGGTTACTATATAATAATGACTAAGGTACTATAATATATACTATCAACTCATCCCTGAAGGCTAAAAATTGGTGAATAGTCACATTCACACAATTGCGGCAAGAATAATATTAAACTAACAAATTTTAAAATATAATAAATTGAGATAAAATATATGCAGTAAGAAAATAAATAGAATTAAATACATACTGAATAAAAATGGTGGTAATTGCACTTGGCTATTAATATAAACAAAGTTATGTAATGTACAAATAGTGTATTATGTATAAGCAGTAAGAAGTACTTAATATAATATATTCTACGTAAGATTAAATAAATTTTTAATAAAAGATGTAGAGATAGATCTACCCTAGTCTGAAATCTGGATTACTTAGGAAAGTTCTTAAATCAATATTTATTCATAATCCTGACATGCTGTTAAAAAAGTTGAAAATTATTTGAAGTGAAAGCCCTAGATTTACAATATTAACTATCGCTCTATTTATCAGTTAATAATTTCAGATGAGCAGAATCCAATTTAATATATTAAACTAAAGTTAAAAAAGTTTTCGCAAATAGATGACTCATCTTATTTCTTTTCAGATTATGTTTGAATCGAGTGAAGAGCTAAAACACTCATTTTTGTATATATTCTGCCACAAATTCTGATGATTTCTGTGATTTAACGTATCATTGATTTCCAAAGTATAACTCACTCACATAGCTAGAAGAACTTAAATGAGTGTTATAGAGATATGTGACTTATTGAACTTACAAACATGAGATATAAGTATTATATTCATATTGAGTAGTCCCACTCCCCCAAACACCAAAAAAATAAGGTAATTCTATCAACAAAATACATATATATTATATATATAGGAACTGTGCAATTATTAATTAAATAATAAGCATTATAAATTTATGAAGCTAGATAAAGCACACGTAACTTTACTATTATTATTTTATTATATTATATATAATATATATCTAATAATTTTATAAAAATTTAAAATTAATTATTAGTAATATTTAATTGATTATCTACATCTATGTAATCATCCTATTTTTACATATATATCATCTCCCTTATTATTTTGCCTGCGTTTCATTTTAATTGTGTATAGACAATCTGATTTTTTACTTCTCCACCGCTAATTTTTTACTCTCAGAGAAATTATTTGTACGAAAATAACTCTCGTAGCATATAATTGGAATGCATGTGTGTGATTAATCGAATTATTAGCCTATACGCCAAATACCAACCTCCCACAATAGAGCATTTCATAGCATAAAGTAGTTTTGAGGATAAAAATGAGAATATCGCTGTAATATTACTTAAGTTATTCTTACTAGTGTGAAAGGTCGCCATATTCATAACACAGAGTAACCTATATTGTCAAGCGGTAGCATACACTTTCTTCTTAGAAACTTACCTAGTATGAAATTTGTGCACCTAGTGAAATTATCATCAGTATTTATTTTTTGACACATATTTATATTCCTATCCTTTCGTATTTGTATAGTGGAGACTTGCTCTTGTTAATTTCTATATTGGTTATACACAGAATTAATCTTAATTTCGTGCTAGTTTCTTATATTCCATAATCTACTCACATTATTAATGATGCGCTTATTTATTTGATACACTTTCTTGTATATAATCACTTTATCTCTATTATTCTTCACATTAAATATGTAGGTCTCACATAATTTATTAACTTTTCTTTGCTATAGTCTTATCCATCATCACTATTTATATCCTTTTCACAATTCTATTAACTATGTCAGATTTATAGACTCTTTTCTCACTATTATATTATTGATATGTCTGATGTTAGCTTTGGGATTTTCAAGTATGTATTATTCAACTTGTTATTTTTTTTACCTATCTGTCTAAACGGCAAAATTATAGATTTTATGTAGTTTATATATCTTGAGCCTTGACCATTGATGATTATAGTCATATATTTGCTCATCAGGGATGTAAAGTTGGGTGAGTGTAGGCCTAGCTATGTACTATCATAAATATCTATTTCACAGATTCACTGTATTATTATCTCAATTATTGTATAACTATATATTCTTATGTTATTTATAGTATGAAGTCATATCATTACATATAGTAGTACATTATATAGTAAATGGTGTTATGTACTCAACTCATATTTTACCAATAGTAGTTATTTCATCACTATAATATAAGTATCAATTTTGAGTTGTAGCAGCTCTTCTCAAATAACTTAGCAACCTAATAGTTGACTAGCAAAATGATTAGAGACTTGTTTAGAATTGATTCTCCATGCTAAGGCCAAATATAAGTACTTTTTCATTGCAAGCATTCTTATTTACTTAGTATATTTTTATTTATTTCACTTCTATATCTAATTAGATTACTGAGATTTACACTCACTCATAATTATTTCACCTAATCTGTAGTATAAATGTTCACTAATAACTGCTAAGCCACAATATATTAATATAATGTTTATCTCTATAGATATTACAGCCAGTTCATCAAAAGAATATATTAGATCATGTTTCATTATTAGCTACAAGAACTACATTTTGAATCCTTATCTATCTCCAATATTTTTATTATTTTGTACAGTAACAATTTTACAATAATGTAAGAAGATGCTGTATACCTTGCATTAATCCTATACTATATTAAATATCTTACTACATTTTCGATTTCGGTTCCAATAAACTTAATGATTAAGTTTGGCCTTCTAATTTATCTTGTATGTCGCTTACGTTTGTCTTATTTTCCATATGTGACTGCATTTGTTATACTCCTTATTTAGAACTACTCATTCATCATTAATTCTACTACTTTACTTAAGTCAAATGAGCTCTTATTTTGAATGATTATCGATTAGAAACTACAATTAATTAGTGGTAGATTCTTCTGATATTTAGTTCTTCCACATAATACATTCAACTAGTTCAAACACTTTATCCTTATAATTTCTGTACACTTCATTGAGATAACCCCGATGAATTTGCTTATGCTGACGTGGGTAATTCTATAAATGTGATTCATATTAAAAAAATTTTACATTTTTATTTAATAATAGTTTGAAATAATATATGTATTATTTGATATAGGATTAGTCGTGTAAATCTGACAATAACTTAAAATTTATACAGTTAGGATTCTCCTATCATATTTGAGTCATACTGATAGATTTGTTTTATCCATGATAATATAGGTATATATTTTACCATTTATTGTTATTTATCAAGATAACAATTTAGATGTGACACTGTTATAGCTCATGTTTACTTCCTGCTTATAATATTCATTTTAATAATTATCTGCATAATTTTACCTCATAGTGAACTTTTTCCTTATCTATAATATTATATTTGATGAGTGATGTGATTATAACTGGTTTATTATCATAGAGCTGTTATAGATGAAATATTTATTTAACTTTTTAATATGATATAATATATATTTTATTCTACTTATTCATAGTTGACTGGAATGATATACTCACCCTTAATATTGTGAGTTGTATAATCTTGCTCACTTATTCCTTATATATATTCTTACTACCTACGTCCTTTCAAATCCTCTGTAATCCTGTTTTCAGTTTACAAATATGGTTTCCAAACCACATTTAATTTATTTCCTAATTTCAGACATTGATTTACTCTCCATTTTCATAACCTGTTCTTACCTGCCTTTTCCCATATATTATTATATGAGATATGCTATTATGTATCTTACAAAATTTTATGATTTATTACAATTAATTCACTAAGTATTATTTTGTACTCATAATTTTGTATTTTATTTATTGCATTATAAGCTTCTGCCACTTTGCTTCTATCTTTATAAATTCCCATACATGTTCTGCATTGCCTTCTCCTCAAATCTATCTTTTCCTGTTCAAATTTCTCTTCTTATATTATTTCTTATTTTACTTTCTGTAAATC
>JABUQX010052410.1:0-5000 GCA_015478945.1 Trachelipus rathkii
CGAAAAATCAATTTGGTCGATTATTTTCAGCTCTTTTATATATTCCAAATTTGATTTCTCGGCCAAAACGCTCGGGCATTCCCTCGAACGAGGGAAGGGGCTCTCGAGCATAATCGGGTCGTAACTCAACACCGTTTCTGGACATCTGCATATTAGTTTTAAAGCGATTAAATTCGGAAACAGGATGGAAATATTTTTAATCATTTCGAGAAAGACGTCGTGAGGGAGAAGGTTGACGCCCGTATTAACAATTTCTAACCTCTCGACACGAAATAAAGGCTCGTTCGGTTTTTCTTTCATTACATCGGTTAAGTTTATAAAGGTTTCGTACTGATCAGAATACAAAATCAAAGATTTCAAGCGTTCGTACTCGGTGCTCATCGTCCTAATAATCTCGGCGGTTATTGCAGCCGCGGAGACGCCACCGGATAAAGCGTCAGGAGCGACCATATACTCGGTCAACGTCAGGGTTATCGATTCGGTCGTTGGGTACGGCTT
The DNA here is from genome assembly GCA_015478945.1 of Trachelipus rathkii. Lineage (NCBI taxonomy): Eukaryota > Metazoa > Arthropoda > Malacostraca > Isopoda > Trachelipodidae > Trachelipus > Trachelipus rathkii. The sequence continues at coordinate 499 of JABUQX010052410.1, forward strand.
TCGCGTCGCTTTTTTGAGAAAGCTTAGAAAGTTCGTGGAAGATTCTTTTTCGTCGTCAGAATCGAATAGCGATAGGAGAAGGTTGAAATTTAAATCCTTCGTTCCGTGTTTTTCGACCAAATAATCTAAAATCAATTCGTATTCCGTAGAAAATTCGCTGGAATCAAAAACATTTTCGTTGTGCGCAGTTTGAAAAGACGATGTTTCAAAAATGACCTTCATCGCCAAATCTCGCAGATTCATCACTTTCTTTTCCATTTTGGAATAAATGTAGAGGATTTCGGGTGTGACAAAAATAGATTTGAAGCGGTGATTCGGTATGTTCAGCGACGTTACACCTCCCAATGATAAAATAAGTGAAGCATCGACTCCCTTTTATTAGCAAAAGAAAAGAAACTAGTGAGATGAGTAATTTATTCATTTATTTATTCATTACTTAATTTTTTATATTTACCTTATTCTTTATTTTTTCTTAGTCTTAAATCATCATAATCATCGTCGATAAAAAAAATCGATTACGATGATTTAAGACTAAGAAAAGAATTAAGACTATTAATTGACAAATTAAATTCAAAATATATAGATTAAAAGCTTGCTCTTTTTATGATTATTAGGCATAACCTAATTTAATAAAATAAACGGACTTTTATTTATTTAATATTTTTTTTTTAATTTAGTTTCCCTTAAATTCTATTGTTACTCGAGTGAATCTATAAAAATAATTGCGGAATCTGGTACTTCGCGTAGTCCAGTAATGTTAAACGGGTCGTAACGAAGTAATGAAACGAGACCGCGGTCGCCTATTTTGATCCGTCGATCAGTTTTCGAAGCGGCTTCAGATATCGAAAAATAAAAGCGGATTTAAGGTGCTTAGACGCCCTTCGTAACTTTCCGAGGGTGACTAGCCTCCTAGGAAACACTTTGAAAATTATCGTAAAAATATCTTAATGGTTCCCTCTTACGTCAAGAACGTAGCAAGAAATAACGCTACTTTTTACTTCTCGGAATATGTGAAAAAATAATTTTTTCGGTCCTTATGGGACTTTTTTTTCGAGTGAAACTAAAAAAATTATTGCGGAATCTATTACTTCGCGTACTCCAGTATTGAGTTTTTTCGAGTGAAACTTAAAAAATAATTGCGAAATCTGGTACTTCGCGTAGTCCAGTACTGTTAAGCGGGTCGTAACGAAGTAATGAAACGAGACCGCGGTCGCCTATTTTGATCCGTCGATCAGTTTTCGAAGCGGCTTCAGATATCGAAAAGCAAAAAGCGGATTTAAGGTGCTTAGACGCCCTTCGTAACTTTCCGAGTGTGTCGAGCCTCCTGGGAAACACTTTGAAAATTATCGTTAAAAAATCTTAAGGGTTCCCTTTTACGTTAAGATCGTAGCAAGAAATAACGCTACTTTTTACTTCTCCGAATATGTGAACAAATAATTTTTTCGTTCCTTATGGGACTTTTTTTTCGAGTGAAACTAAAAAAATTATTGCGGAATCTATTACTTCGCGTACTCCAGTAATGTTAAGCGGGTAATAACGAAGTAATGGATCGAGACCGCGGTCTCCTATTTTGATCCGTCGATCAGTTTTCGAAGCGGCTTCAGATATCGAAAACTAAAACCGGTTGTAAAGTGATTAGGCGCCCTTCGTCACTTTCCGAGGGTGACTAGCCTCCTGGGAAACACTTTGAAAATTAACGTAAAAAAATCTTAAGGGTTCCCTCTTACGTTAAGATCGTAGCAAGAAATAACGCTACTTTTTACTTCTCTGAATATGTGAAAAAATAATTTTTTCGGTCCTTATGGGAGTTTTTTTCGAGTGAAACTAAAAAAATAATTACGAAATCTATTACTTCGCGTACTCCAGTAATGTTAAGCGGGTAATCGAGACCGCGGTCGCCTATTTTGATCCGTCGATCAGTTTTCGAAGCGGCTTCAGATATCGAAAAATAAAAGCGGCTTTAGGGTGCTTAGACGCCCATCGTCACATTCCGAGTGTGTCGAGCCTCCTGGGAACACTTTTAAAATTAACGTAAAAAATCTTAAGGGTTCCCTCCTACGCTCCGATCGTAGCGCGAAATAACGCTACTTTTTACTTCTCGGGAGATGTGAAAAAATAAATTTTTCGTTTCCTAAGGGATTTTTTTTCGAGTGAAACGAGAAACATAATTGCGGAATCTAGTACCTCGCGTAGCTCACTAAGGTTAAGCGCGTCGTGGCGAAGTAATGGATCGAGACTACGAACGCCTATTTTGATCCGTCAACTTGTTATGAATTCGTGCATTAGCATTTACCACATGCACTTTCTTTCAACCTTTTTTCTTTCCCCTCATTTTTCATAAATTTTCCATTCTTTCAATCCACCCTCTTTATCACAGACATCCTTACTACTCATATCCCTATGTGTGGGGGAGAAAGAATTGCCCACATCGTATGTCCTGCGTGTAGTAGGAGCCGACTAAGGGACGGTGATAGTTGGGTTGGCTGCCTACTACCATCTATTTCTTGCTAGGAATGCTAATGCAGGCCTCGGAGAAGGTCGTGATCGCCGTAAACGGCCTTCTATCTTTCGGCGAAACTGTATGAATCGTATGGGTACATGGAATGTCAGAGGAATAAATGTTGAGGAGAAGAGGAAATAGGTGATTGATGTATTTAGAAAGGGCAAATTTGATTTGCTCGCTGTGACTGAAACAAAGATGAAAGGAAAAGGTGAAATTGAGTGGTATGTTGTGAAATGTGCGCGTGCTGGTGTGGAAGAGAATGAGAGAGGAAGAGAAGGAGTTGCAATTTTGATGAGTGTCCTGTGGTATGAAGCTATGGTAGACTTTGATTGTGTGAGTCCTAGAATTCTAATGGTTAAATTTAAGTTTTGAAAAGGTCAAGGTAATGTGTGGTTGTAGTATGGTCATCTGAGGGAAACGTTTGAAGAGAGTAACGATTTTTTGGGATAATCTGAATGATGTTCTGGATGGGGTGAGTAGGAGCTTCAGATTGATAGTTTTGGGGGACCTGAATGGTTGGATAGGTGGTCAAAAAAGGGATGGTATAACAGGTGGTTTTGGGGTGGCAGGAGAAAATGAGAATGGTGAAGGTGGTATTGATTTTCTTGTGAGAGAGAGTATGTGTGTAATAATTTTCTTTAAACCAAGAGTATCCATAAGTATACTAGAGTTGGGTGTTAGGTAGAGAGGTATCTGAAGTGAAAAGTATGGATTGATTTAAGTGCTTGGTGAAGAAGGAGATGTTGAAGTATGTGTTGGATGTTAAATCAGTTGGGGGTTTAGGAATTCGGATGATGATCATTATGTTGTTTTTTGTAAAAATTAAGTAGTGGGGGCTTGGATGGAGAGGAGGTGATACGAAAGAAGTAGGTAAATTAAGAAGTGAGAAGTTAGTGAGGCAAGATAATAAGGATAATATGTAAGAGCGCTCGCTAGTCAAAGGTTTGAATGTAAACAAGTTGATACTGAACAAATCTGGGGGCAAATAAAGGAAGCAATTGTTTAGTAAGTGCAAGGAAGTATGTGGATGTGCTAAAGTAGGAAGTAAAGATGTTAACAGTGAATGGTGAATGAAGAGGTGATCGAAGCGGTTTTAAAGGTAAAAAAGAAGCGTGTTTGAATGTACTAAAAGCAATGATGAGGTTTCAAAAAGAAAGATCTTTGGAATTATATAAGGAGGAAAAAAGAAATACTAAAAGGTGTATACGTAGGAGAAAACAGAGGTAAATGAACAGTTTGGAAGGAGGATGAATGGGGACTTACAAGGGAATAGGAAGCTCTTCTGGAAGGAAGCGCGAAAGGTTAATAATGAGAATAAGGGGAATCTGCTTAGAATAATGAATAGGGATGGTGCTTTTGTAACTGATGAAGTAGGTGTGAGAGGAGTGTGGAAGGCCTCGATTGATCCCCTCTGAGGATCGTCTCGGTAATTACGAAACGTCTATCGTATTTATAGGAAAAAAACAAAAAGTTCTCGGATAAAGTTATGATGAAAATTTAGGAAAAATTCAGAACATAGAAAAAATAAACAATTTATGATGAACTATCGTTAAGCGTATTAATTATTATTATAGTGACGTTTATTCTGTACCGTTTATAAGCCGAAGGTATAAGTTAAAATTTGAAGAAAAAAAATTTCAATTTTTTCCGATGTCGACTTTTTGGAGAGCGATTTTGATTTAGACCTTTTGAGTTATAAACGGTTCCGATGAAACGTCACTATTGGAACTATTATTACGCTTAACGACGTTCTAAGCGTAAAAAATGGATTCTAAACGCGTAGAGTCATTTATTTTGGGCTTTTACGAAACGTCACTATAAGACGAGGACGTTTCCGAGGTAAATGGGCGTCGTGCAATATTTTTTTTTTTTTTTTTTTAATTTAGTTACCCCTAAAAATTATTTTAATGTAGAAAATGGAATTTAAGGGAGAATAAACTATAAAAAAAATTAATATAAATAAATATAGTATAGATCATGATAAGATAATTAAGAATTT
>JABUQX010052410.1:10000-12500 GCA_015478945.1 Trachelipus rathkii
AAAACAACGCACGATGCCCATTTCCTATAGGCTTTAAGAGTTTTTTTTTCTATAGATGATGATAATTAATTAGGACTTTAAGAAAAATTAAGAACGAAGAAAAAAAAATATATCCAATATGTGAATAACTGATTATTATCAATTCTTTACAGACTTAGATTCCGTATTTTTTTTTTGGTTTCTCTCGGGAAAAAAAACTCGCATAAGGAACAAAAAATTTATTTTGCACCATCTCCCGAGAAGTAGAGAGTAACGTTATTTCGTGCACCGAGCGAATCGAAGGAGGGTACCCTTAAGATTTTTTTTTACGTTAATTTTTAAAGTGTACTGTATTTATTCAAATTAATATTTTTCATAGTTTAGTCTCCGTTAAATTCCATTTTCTACGATAAATAATTTTTAGAGGTAACTAAATTAAAAAAAAAAAATTGCACGACGCCCATTTACCGCGGAAACGTCGTCGTCATATAGTGACGTTTCGTAGCTCAGAATAAATGACTTCGCATTTCGAATCCATTTTTTTAAGGCTCAGAACATCGTTAAGCGTAATAATTGTTCCAATAGTGACGTTTCATCGGAACCGTTTATAACTCGAAAGGTCTAATTCAAAATCGCTCTCCAAAAAGTCAACCTCGGGAAAAGTTTAAGAATTTTTTTTTAAATTTTGACTTAGGCCATGCACAGCACATCACAAATTCGTAATTTCTGTTTTCTTCCTGAACAATACCCTAAATTACGTAGGAATTTCTCGCTAAGGTAGCGCACTGAAAATGGAACAGGGGCATTAAATAGGGATTCCACGTATCGATATGCTGCCAATGGCCGCTTTTTTCGCATTGGAAGCAACCGATTAAACGTTCCTGAACAATACCCTAAATTACGTAGGAATTTCTCGCTAAGGAAGCGCACGAAAATGGAACAAAAAAGTTAAATAGGGGGCCCACGTATCGATATTAACTTGAAAGTGGTAAAAGATAGATACTTCTATCCTTCATATTTTGAATTAGCGTATGCAAATTGTAAGGCTTGTAGAAAATCGAGGCCTACAATCCCAATAAGAAAAAAGTATGAAAAATTTATTTTTTTTATGATATAATTAATGTCATAATGAAATAAAATGTTTAAAAAGTATCTAAAATAGATACGCCATTTCAAGCTTTTTCAACTACCCGATGTATGTATATCACAAGGGTAAGGAACCGATTGAGCCTATACAATGTTGCGAGTGAAATGAGGTGTTTTTAAATAATAGTGAATAGATTAAAAATAAATTTATGTTCAAATAGATTTTTCAAATTCACCAAAGGGGAGTGTCGTTGTTCTTACGCAGGAGGCTAGAGGAGCTACAACGGCCGCTCAACAATCACTACCAGTAGAAAAGGCGAGCATTTGCCTTAAACGACGGAAGGAGCCATTGAGAGCGCCAATAGAAAACCGAGATATCCACAACAACACCGGAAGCTTTTGACTCAAGGTAAGAAATAAATATACTTAATAATTTTAAACATTTCATTTGCGTCTACCTAATTTTTCAACCTTTTTTCATCATCACCTTGTTCTGATTTTTTTTTGGTTCATTAATTATCATTATTTTATTATTATTATTGTTATCTATTCTATATATTTTTTCTAGATACAACGTTTCTGTGCTGTGCTGTGCACGGGTGCTTATTACGCAAGAAGCACTGATAAATTTATCATTCCTGGAACGATTGCAAATTTACATAGGTATCGCAATAGAAATGGAACCAATGCTCTAAATAGGGGTCCGACGTGTTGATGTTTAACTTGACAACGGTAGGAGGTATAGACTTTCGACCTTCATATTCAAAATTTATTGCTGATGATATACTGATTATTGAAATTATTATTTTCTTTTTTACTTATTTATATCTTCTATTATATTATGAATAACCCACTACGAAAGTACCATTGCTAACTATCGGTAAATAAAACGGCTCTCTGTCCCTGACCCAAATATTGCCCTGTTTCATTGTTGATATCATAGCGAACGTAGCGAGGGTTGTAAGCCCAGCTACTTATGATATCGAAGCTGCCTCGAGGCCGAGCCATAACGCTTACGTTAGGGAGGAGCGTTAGCGACGTTGCTTATTATTATTATTAAAATTTCTATAGAAAACCTAATTTCAGACACTAACAAACTATTTGATATATATGTTGACGGGGTTTTCTTATTTTATTTGTAGGAGGCTGGAAATTCTAGGCGTCAGTAAAATATATCCTTCCTGTACCCTGGGTGACCTCAGATCCAAGATAAAACCTTTCTGTACTGTGATATGCAAGGGCGCTTATTACACAAGAAGTAATGATAAATATTACATTCCCAGAACAATAGCAAAATAGCATAGGAAATGTTCTCAAAGGTGTCGCTTTCAAAATGGAAAAAATGCGTTAAATAGGGGTCCGATGTGTCAACCTTTAACTTTAAATGATAGGAGGCGTAGACTTTAAACTTTCATAGTCAAAATTTATTGCTGAT
>JABUQX010052410.1:17500-38858 GCA_015478945.1 Trachelipus rathkii
TTCACATCACCCCAATTCTAATACATTCGGAAAATTATCTCGATTGTTTAAAATTCTGAAGGTTCGTTAGACAAATATTCCCTAATTTTGCTTAGCTTTTTCAAGGAAAATTTGGTACTTAGGAAGGAGTTATACGACTAACCCATTAGAGAAGATAAATAAAAAAAAATTTAAAATTGTATCGTGGAATTTAAAAATGTAAAAAGTTAATTTCCTATTTATTCTTTTTAAACGTAATAGCCGATAAAAACCGCGCATCGGAACGACATTATTATACCTTTAAAAAAAACAACAGAGAAGAAAAAAAAAGCCACACACATCATACTGGCGTTACAATTTTTTTGGAAAAATTATTTTAAATTAGTCTAAAAAAGTTTTATAATATTTGTCTAAAGCAGTGGTTCTCAAACTTTTTCGATTCGCGGCACCCTTGACTAATTCAAGTTTGCCGAAGTCACCCCATGTTAGAATCTAAAAAGAAAGTCTTCCAAATTATAAAATAGGGTCTATCATTAATCATTAAATTGCAATAATTTTGCATGATCACAGCATGCCAAAAACATTCCCAGGATTTGCCTCTTAATATATATAAGGATAATATAACTTAAATTTTCTTAACAAAGTTGGAAAATTCAAAATCGATTAAAATTTTTAAATAAAAACTGAAATACAATTATGAAAATGTTCAAAACTTTCGCGTCACCCGTGAGGGGAAGCTGTGTCACCCGAATGTGACGCGTCACACAGTTTGAGAACCACTGGGACTCTAAAGATTTATTTGTACATCTGGTCACACTGACAATAAAAAAGTTCTCTCATAAGGATATTCAAAAGAAATAATTTAAAAATTATGTATAAAAAAATTTATAATACCTATGCGTAAAGATTTATTTCTACAAACCGATATTGGAAAAATTATAGCCTATTTTTATTTATAAAAGTTTATTAAAAACATCTATTTTATTATATATATATATATATATATATATTTTATATAAATATAAAATATATATTAAATATATATATATTATATTATATATATATATATATATATATATATATATATATATATATATATATATATATATTATATATATATATATAATAATATATATATAATATATATATATATATATATATTATATTATATATAGTATATATTATAGTATATATATATTATATATATATATTTATATTATATAATTTATATATATATATATATATATATAATATATATTATATATATATATATATATATATATATATATATATATATATTGAGAGAGAGTGAGAGAGTAAGGGAGAGTATATATATATAATATAGCTCATTTAACAATAGCCATTTGCTGGTCTAAATATTCGCAAAATATTAATGATGAGAGTGTGAAATGTGCATATTTAGGATTATTTTGTTCCATTTATTTCAAAAATTCTTGTTTCAAAGAGATCTGAAAGGTAATTGAGGCACAGTGTGTGCCTAAACTTAGGATAAAGCAAAAATTTTAAAAAAAAAAAAAATTCATCATTAATAAAATTTTAAGAATAATCATTGTGGCTTCCAATGTTGGTATGCTAGCATCATTGGTAGTGGAGAAGCTGTAAATAAGTCAAAAATTATTGAAGCAATTGAAATGGCAAAGTTATTATCAACCAAAATTTCCATTTGTTTTCCATGACCCAAATTTTGGACATTTTGAGTAATCACCTTAAAGTTCCCTTATTATAAAAGATTCAAAGTTCAAAAGCATGTTTATAAAGTGAACAAAGGCTGCTCTTTTCAATGGTGCTAATTAAAATGAAATCTATTTTGGACCTTATCCTCTAATTATAACCTCAAAATGCCCAAAATTTGGGTCATGGAAAAAATGGAAATTTTGGTTGACACTACCTCTGCCATTTCGATTGCTTCAATAAAGTTTGACTTATTTACAGCTTCTCCACCACCAATAATGATAGCATACCAACATTGGAAGATACAATGATTATTCTTAAAATTTTATTAATGATTGAAATTTTTTTTTTTTTGGGGGGGTGGATTTTTGCCTAAGTTCGTGCACACACTGTGCCTCAATTACCTTTCAGATCTCTTTGAAACTAGGTTTTTTGAAATAAATGGAACAAAATACCTAGGGATGCAACATTTCAACACTCTTTCACTAATATTTTGGAATATGTGGACCATCAAAATTGGCAATTTGTTAAATGAGCCATAGGTCAGCATCCCGAAAAGGCCAGGCATGTAACTAAAAAACTATAACAGGTACATGAAAATAAATATCATTTTATTAATCAATAGACATTTTTACCCCGGAAATTAAAAAAAATTAAAAAAATAACGCTTTTTAAAAAATTAAAATTGTTAATAATTGTTGAAAAAAATACATTTTTTTGATAAATCAAAGATGTGGCTTACTCCCGAGTGAGACGGAAAGTTGCCAAATGTTGAATTTTTTTCTTTTTTCACTAAAGTGGTTAGAGACGTCGTATCCTTCAAACTTGGCATACCTTCTTTATATGTAGCATCATCGCTTCATCCAATGTTTCAAGCCGTTACGTCTAAGGGTAGGGGCCCCATCCCCCCAAAAAAACAACCAAAAAAGGACTTTTGAAAATTACCCGATATTGGTATCGATTTTTACATAATCGACACTGCTGAAACGATTCCTGTGGTTTACGATGGAATCGATTCATTAATAACAAGAGTTATTGTTTCGGGAGCTATGAAGGCGAGCTCGGTGTTGCCTAGTATGTTTTGAGGTATTATGAGTCGATTGCTGCTATTGCCGTGCGCGACGTTTCAACCGTTGCGGTTTTAGAACGCACCAACACGTGTTTTGCGTACAGGGCTTACCCTTCGTCAAAAATCTATCATGACGGGTGTCAAACAGGGGTAGAACATCCCAAAAATGAGATTCCCGTGGTTACTTTCCCGAACGCCAGAGTCCCCATCGCCCAGCGGGGGGTCATTTATTTGGTTTCAAATGACACTTTTCCCGAAGATGGAGGTAGGTGGCACTAAATCGCAAAGGAATCAAAGAATTGATGTCCGTAAGGAAATAGCTACCCCAGTTGAAAGATTGCTATTCACGCTTAAGAAAACGAAAAATTTAATTTGCACCATCTCCCGAAAAGTAAAAAGTAACGTTATTTAGTGCCCGGATCTTAGCGCGAGGGGGTACCCTTAAGATTTTTTTAAGTTAATTTTTAGAGTGTAATCTATATATTATTATTTTTTTATAGTTTAGTCTCCCTAAATTCAATTTGCTTCAATAAATAATTTTTACCCACGAAAAAAAAACTCGCTTAAGTAACGAAAAATTTATTGGCACCGCCTCCCGAGAAATAAAAAGTAACGTTATTTCGTGCACCGATCGAAGCGCGAGGGGGTACCCTTAAGATTGTTTTAAGTTAATTTTTAAAGTTTACTCTACTATATATTTTTTTTATAATATAGTCTTAAAATTCAATTTTCATCGATAAATAATTTTACCCTCGAAAAAAAAACTTGCTTAAGAAACAAAAAATTTATTTTGCACCGTCTCCCGAGAAGTAAAAAGTAACGTTATTTCGTGAACCGATCGAAGGGCGAGGGGGTGCCATTAAGATTTTTTTAAGTTAATTTTAAAGTTTACCCACGAATCTTCAATAGCGTCCCCCGGTAGGCCGAGAAACCCCGACTCTCTCTATCGTTCTTGTTTACCCGTGGGATATTCTTTAGTGAAAAAAGAAAAAAATTCAACATTTGGCACTTTTGCGTCCTGGGAGTAAGCCACATCTTTGATTTATCAAAAAAAAAAATTCAATTTTTTCAACAATTTTTAACAATTTTAATTTTTTAAAAAGCGTTATTTTTTTTATTTTTTTTAATTTCCGGGGTGGTAAACTTTATACCTGATTAATAAAATGATTTTTATTTTCGTGTACCTGTTATAGTTTTTAAGTTACAGACATGCCTGGCTATTTCGGGATGCTCACCTATGGCTCATTTAACAAATTGTCAACTTTGGTGGTCCACATATTCCAAAATATAAATGATAGAGTGTTGAAATGTTGCATCCCTAGGTATTTTGTTCCATTTTTTTCAAAAAAACTAGTTTCAAAGAGATCTAAAAGGTAATTGAGGCACAGTGTGTGCCTAAACCTAGGCAAAAAGGCAAAAATCCCCCTCCCAAAAAAAAAAAATTTCAATCATTAATAAAATTTTAAAAATAATCATTGTGGCTTCCAATGTTGGTATGCTAGAATCATTGGTAGTGGAGAAGCTGTAAATAAGTCAAAATTTATTGAAGCAATTGAAATGGCAGAGGTAGTGTCAACCAAAATTCCCATTTTTTCCATGACCCAAATTTTAGGCATTTTGAGGTCATAATTAGAGGATGAGGTCCAAAAAAGATTCCATTTTAATAAGCACCATTGAAAGAGCAGCCTTTGTTTACCTTATAAACATACAATAAGGGAACTTTAAGGTGATTACTCAAAATGCCCAACATTTGGGTCATGGAAAAAAATGGAAATTTTGGTTGACACTACCTCTGCTATTTCAATTGCTTCAATAATTTTTGATTTATTTACAGCTTCTCCACTACCAATGATGCTAGCATACCAACATTGGAAGCCACAATGATTATTCTTAAAGTTTTATTAATGATTGAAATTTTTTTTTGGGGGGGATTTTTGCTTTTTTGCCTAAGTTTGGGCACACACTGTGCCTAGTAATTTCATCGCAGATACTTAAAATTTTTTTATTTTATTCTAATATTTATTAATATCTCTTTATTAATATTAGTAAAAATCTTCAGTGAATTCTCTAATTGACCTTCAAAGCTGCATTGTCTCGAGAGAAAAGATGCCAAAATACAGCTTAATTTACGCAATTGGAGAAAATATTTTTTTTCTTTTTATAATCCTTTTTAGGGGGTTCCAGCCGACGGAGGGACAGAGGAGGACGAAGTCCCCCCGTCATCCACCGGTAGGCGAGAACCCGACTCTCTCTATCGTTCTTGTTTACCCGTGGGATATTCTTTAGTGAAAAAAGAAAAAAATTTAACATTTGGCAACTTTCCGTCTCACTCGGGAGTAAGCCACATCTTTGATTTATCAAAAAAATGTAATTTTTTTTCAACATTTTAACAATTTTTTTTTTTTAAAAAGCGTTTTTTTTTGTTTTTTTTTTAATTCCGGGTAAAATATGTCTCTTGAATAATCAAACAAGTATTTATTTTGTGTCCTGTTATAGTTTTTTAGTTACATGCCTGGCCTTTTCGGGAAGCTGACCTATGGCTCATTTAACAAATTGCCAACTTTGATGGTCCACATATTCCAAAATATTAATGAAAGAGTGTTGAAATGTTGCATCCCTAGGTATTTTGTTCCATTTATTTCAAAAAATAGTTTCAAAGAAATCTGAAAGGTAATTGAGGCACAGTGTGTGCCCAAACTTAGGCAAAAAGCCAAAATCCCACCCCTCAAAAAAAAAAATTTCAATCATTAATAAAATTTTAAGAATAATCATTGAGGCTTCCAATAGTGGTATGCTAGAATCATTGGTAGTGGAGAAGCTGTAAATAAGTCAAAATTTATTGAAGCAATTGAAATGGCAGAGGTAGTGTCAACCAAAATTTCAATTTTTTCCATGACCCAAATTTTAGGCACTTTGAGGTCATAATTAGAGGATGAGGTCCAAAATAGATTCCATTTTAATTAGCACCATTGGAAAGAGCAGCCTTTGTTTACCTTATATACATGCTTTTGAACGTCGCATCTTTTATAATAAGGGAACTTTAAGGTGATTACTCAAAATGCCCAAAATTTGGGTCATGGAAAAAATTTGAAATTTTGGTTGACACTACCTCTGCCATAATTGCTTCAATAATTTTTGACCTATACAAACATTTTGAAACAACAAATTTCCTATCACCATGTCAAATTTCAGTCCGTTATATACGTACTAAACAGAATTAGCTCCATAAAACCATTTTCTTAAACATTTTCCCAACCCCACCCCCTAGTGAAAAATTGTTTTTTTTTCATTTTGTAAAAGTTGTTATTCCTGTCAGTATCTATCATTCTACCAACTTTCAGCTCATTAATAATGTTTAAACAAAAGTTTGACACGCAAGAAAAATTACAGATACATTTCCCACCCCACGCTCCCCTATTAAAGATACGCGGATAAACTTTAAAAATTAACTTAAAAAAATCTTAAGGGTACCCCCTCGCGATTCGACCGGGGCACGAAATAACGTTACTTTTTACTTTTTGGGAGGTGGTGAAAAATAAATTTTTCGTTTCTTAAGCGATTTTTTTTCGAGGGTAAAAATTATTTATCGAAGCAAATTGAATTAAGGAAGACTAAACTATAAAAAAATAATAATATATAGATTACACTTTAAAAATTAACTTAAAAAAATCTTAAGGGTACCCCCTGGCGCTAAGATCCGGGCCCGAAATAACGTTACTTTTTACTTTTTGGGATATGGTGCAAAATAAATTATTCGTTTCTTAAGCGAGTGTTTTTTCAAGGGTAAATATTATACCTATATTCCGGACCTCCCTAGTTTATGATAATAAAAACAACAATTCACGTATCTGAGGGTACTGTTCCTGAAGAAGGAGGTGGGTAACACTAAATCGCAAAGGAATCAAAATATTGATGTTTGTAGCGAAATATTTACACCAGTTGAAAGATTTCCATTTGAAACAATAAATTTTCTACCACCATGTCAAATTTCAGTCCGTTTCATACGTACTAAACAGAATTAGCTTCATAAAACCATTTTCTTAAACATTTCTCCAAACCCCTCCTACCCTATTGAAAGAATCGTTTTTTTTTTCATTTTGAAAAATTTGTTATTCTTGTCATAATCTATCATTCTACCAACTTTCAGCCCATTATTAATATTTAAACAAAAGTTTGACCCGCAAAAAAATTACAGAAACATTTCTTCCCCTACGCTCCCCTATTGAAGATACGTGGGTAAACTTTAAAAATAACTTAAAAAAATCTTAAGGGTACCCAATCGCCCTTCGATCAGTTCACGAAATAACGTTACTTTTTACTTCTCGGGAGACGGTGCAAAATAATTTTTTCATTTCTTAAGCGATTTTTTTTTCGAGGGTAAAATTATTTATCGAAGAAAATTGAATTTTAGGGAGACTATACTATAAAAAAATATATAATAGAGTAAACTTTAAAAATTAACAAAAAAAAATCTTAAGGGTACCCATTCGCCCTCGCGCTTCGATCGGGGCACGAAATAACGTTACTTTTTACTTCTCGGGAGGTGGTGCAAAATAAATTTTTCGTTACTTAAGCGATTTTTTTTTCGAGGGTAAAAATTATTTTTTGAAGCAATTGAATTTAGGGAGACTAAACTATAAAAAAATAATAATATAAAGATTACACTTTAAAAATTGCCTTAAAAAAATCTTAAGGGTACCCCCTCGCGCTAAGATCCGGGCACGAAATAACGTTACTTTTTACTTATCGGGAGATGGTGCAAAATAAATTTTTCGTTTCTTAAGCGAGTGTTTTTTCGAGGGTAAAAATTATACCTATATTCCGGACCTCCCTAGTTTATGATAATAAAAACAACAATTCACGTATCTGAGGTTACTGTTCCTGAAGAAGGAAGTAGGTAACACTAAATCGCAAAGGAATCAAAATATTGATGTCAGTAGGGAAATATTTAAACCAATTGAAAGATAACTATTCATATACACCTTTCAGATTGGATTTTTTTTTACCTACGTTGAGGATCTCCCTAGTTTCTGGTAATAAAAACAAAAATTCACATATCTGAGAGTACTGTTCCTGAAGAAGGAGGTATGCAGCACTAAATCGCAAAGGAATCAAAGAACTGGTGTCCGTAGGGAAATAGTTACAAAGTTAAAAAAATTAATGTTCAAACGCTCCTTTCAGTTAGGATTTTTCATTTACCTATTTTCCGAACCTCCCTAGTTTTTATTAATAAAAACAACAATTAACGTATCAGAGGTTATTGGTCCTGAAGAAGGAGGTAGAAAACACGAATTCGCAAAGGAATCAAACTATTGATATCCGTAGGAAAATATTTGCAATAATTGAAAAATTACTGTTCATCTTTCATTTCAGCTAGGTTTTTTCTCTATGTATATTCAAGACACAATTCACGTATATGAGGGTACTGTTCCTGAAGAGAGAAGTAGGTAGCGATAAATCGCAAAGGAATCAGTGCATTAATGTCCGTAGGGAAATAGTTAGAACAGTTGAAAGATAAATGCTCATACTCCCTTTTCAGTTTAGATTTTTCTTTTACTTATATTCAGGACCTCCCTAGTTTCTGGTAATGAAAACAATAAGAAGAAGAAAAAAAATAACTGAAATTGGAGTATTTAGAACTGGTGGAACTATTTCCCTAAGGATATCAATGCTTTGATTCTTTTGCGATTTAGTGCTACCTACCTCCTTCTTCAGAAAAAGTACCCTCAGATATGTGAATTGTGGATTTAATACCAGAAACTAGGGAGGTCCTGATTATAGGTAAAAGAAAAAAAAACTGAAAGGAGAGTATTAATAGTAATCTTTCAACTGTTGTAACTATTCCACTACGGACATTAGTGTTTTGATTTCTTTACGATTCAGTGCTACCTACCTCCTTCTTCATTAAAAGTACCCTCAGATACGTAAATTGTTGTTTTTATTACCAGAAACTAGGGAGGTCTCGATTATAGGGAAAAGAAAAAAAACCTACCTGAAAGGATAGTATGAATAAAAATCTTTCACCTGTTGGGGACTCTGGCGTTCGGGAAAGTAACCACGGGAATCTCATTTTTAAGATGTTCTACCCCTGTTTGACACCCGTCATGATAGGTTTTTAACGAAGGGTAAGCCCTCTACGCAAAACACATGTTGGTGCGTTCTAAAACCGCAACGGTTGAATAGTCGCGCTCGGCAATAGCGGCAATCGACTCGGCATACCTCACAACATACGCAAAGGGGGGAACACTTAGGGTTTTTTTCCGGAAATTTTGAAACTTGTCCCAGGAACCCCCCGTACCCCCTTAAACTTATGAGGAGTACCTAAGGACCCTACGACTGATTTTAGTTTTACGATATCTCAAATTATTCCTGGGTTATTGCCACGTGTTGCCGCCATGTTTATATATTCAAAACTGTAAGACCTAGCAGGTTGAAATTATAAATTACTGTGGTGCATACTACGTTGTACTATTTCTATCTCCTTGGTTATTCCGAGTGTGATAGATTTTGATTTCTTTAGCACCAAATTGGCCTTTTCCGATATATTTATTTTATTTTTCAAAAAAAGTTACAAATTACCATTTTTAAAAGAAAATATCTTTCCCGGTACGTGACGTAAGGGGCTGCAGGTCAAACAGTTTTGAATATATAAACATGGCAACATGGCATCTTCATTAAAAAGAGAGAAATCGACCGAATGAGAATGAATTAGACTTAGCCGAAGCCGAGAAGTCGATAGTTGTGAAATCAAAATCTATCATACATAGAATAATCAAAAGGTTACAAATAGAACAACGTAGTAAGTTGTACAACATACTTTAATTTCAACCTGTTAGGTCATCACTTCTGGAAATTTCCGATCTAAATTCTTTGTAAGTAAAGGGAACAAGAAGATCAAATTTGTTGCCAAACACGTATTAATAAAATCGCACAAAAGGGGAACGTTACCTGCGAATTTAAAAAACTTCGTTAGAAAAAAAATAATTGTCACATGTTAAATGGCAATTTCAAATGTATCATTAGTTATGACTACTGTAGGAGGCATGCTAGTTTACGGCCTAATTTTTCCGTTTTTTTTTTTATTTCTGGTGGAAAAATTTCTAAAGGGAACAATCATTAAATTTTGCGAAAAAGCCATAATAAAGGCGAACGGTTTCATGCTTCCATACCTTACGCAAAGCGGGAACACTAGGGTTTTTTTTCCGAACAATTTTTGAAATTGTCCCAGGGAAATCCCGTACCCCTTAAACTAATGGAGGAGCTACCTAAGGACCCTACGACTGATTTTAGTTTTACGATATCTCAAATTATTCCTGGGTTATTGCCACGTGTTTTAGCCACGTTTATATATTCAAAACTGTAAGACCTAGCAGGTTGAAATTATAAATTACTGTGGTGCATACTACGTTGTACTATTTCTATCTCCTTGGTTATTCCGAGTGTGATAGATTTTGATTTCTTTAGCACCAAATTGGCCATTTCCGTTCCGATATATTTATTTTATTTTTCAAAAAAAGTAACAAATTACCATTTTTGAAGGAAAATATCTTTCCTGGTACGTGAAGTAAGGGGCTGGAGGTCATACAGTTTTAAATATATAAACATGGCAGCATGGCAACTCCAGTAACATGAGAGGAGATCGTTCGAATGAGAATGAGTTAGACTTAGACGAAGCCGAGAAGTCGATAGTTGTAACTCATTCTCATTCAATTTCGCTTCCTGGGTTTAATTAGTGAATCGACCGACCGAATGAGAATGAGATAGACTTAGCAGGAGCCAAAAAAATCGATAGTAGTTGTAACTCATTCTCATTTAATTTTGCTTTCGGCTGTAACTCATTCTTATTCAATTTTGCTTTCGGTCTCGAAAGTTGTAACTCATTCTCATTCAATTTTGCTTCCTCGGCTTAATTAGTGAATCAACCACCGAATGAGAATGAGTTAGACTTAGCCGAAGCCGAAAAATCGATAGTTGTATCTATCTCGCTTCTCAGCCTAATTAGTGAATCGACCGAATGAGAATGAGTTAGACTCGGCCGAAGCCGAGAAGTCGATAGTTGTAACTCATTCTATACGCTGATTCCACGAATGATATCAGTTTTCTTGTAGCTATCGTAGTTTTGAGATAAAAAAGAAAAAAAATAGTTGTAATTCTCTCTCTCTCTCTCTCTCTCTCTCTCTCTCTATATATATATATATATATATATATATATATATATATATATATATATATATATATATATATATATATATATATATATATATATATATAATATATATATATATATATTAATATATATATATAAATATATATATATATATATATATATATATATATATATATATATATATATATATTTCTCTCTCTCTCTCTCTCTCTCTCTCTATATATATATATATATATATATATATATATATATATATATATATATATATATATATATATATATATATATATATATATATATATATAAGCATTCTCATTCAATTTTGCTTCCTGGGTTTAATTAGTGAATCGACCGAATGAGAATGAGATAGACTTAGCAGAAGCCAAAAAAAAAATCGATAGTTGTAACTCATTCTCATTCAATTTTGCTTTCGGTCTGTGGAGACAGACCAGGAACGAGTAGGGACGGGGAAAACTCTCGGTTTTTTAGCTGATTTCGATCGATTCTTTCGCCTTTTTCCGAAATACTCGATCGAATGATAATAATAGTAAGTAAGGACCCATCTCGAAGTGACGGGGAACGGGTGGCAGACGGGGAACGGGTGGAGACGGGAACGAGGGAGACGGGGAACGAGTGGAGACGGGGAACGGGTGGAGACGGGGAACGAGTGGAGACGGGGAACGGTTGAAGACGGGGAACGGGTGGAGACGGGGAACGGGTGGAGACGGGGAACGAGTGGAGACGGGGTACGAGTGAACGGGAAACGAGTGGAGACGTGGGAACGTGAGACGAGGGAACGGGTTGGAGACGGGAACGGATGGAGGACGGGAACGGGTGGAGACGGGAACGGGTGGGAGAACGGAGAAACGAGTGGAGCACGGGAACGGTGGAGACGGGGGGAGAAACACGGGTGTGGAGACGGGGAACGAGTGGAGACGGGGAACGGGTGGAGACGGGAACGGGTGGAGACGGGGAATGGGTGGAGACGGGGAAAAATCTCGGTTTTTTAGCTGATTTCGATCGATTCTTTCGCCTTTTTCCGAAAATTACTCGACGAATGATAATTAAATAATAGTAAGTAAGGGACCATTCGAGTTACGGGCGAAACGTTTGGAGACGGGGAAACGGGGTGGAGACGGCGCGGAAAGTTTGGAGACGGGGGAACGGAGTGGAGACGGGGAACGGGTGGAGACGGGGAACGGGTGGAGACGGGGAACGGGTGGAGACGGGGAACGGGTGGAGACGGGGAACGGGTGGAGACGGGGAACGGGTGGAGACGGGGAACGAGTGGAGCGGGAACGAGTGGAGACGGGGAACGAGTGGAGACGTGGGAACGAGTCGGAGACGCGCGGAACAGTGGAGACGGGAACGAGTGGAGACGGGGAACGGGTGGAGACGGGCGAATGGGTGGAGACGGGGAACGCGGTGGAGACGGCGAATGGTGGAGACGCGGGACATGGGTGGAGACGGGGAAAAATCTCGGTTTTTTAGCTGATTTCGATCGATTCTTTCGCCTTTTTCCGAAATACTCGATCGAATGATAATAATAATAGTAAGTAAGGACCATTCGAGTGACGGGTAACGTTTGGAGACGGGGAACGCGTGGAGACGGGGAACGAGTGGAGACGGGGAACGGGTGGAGACGGGGAACGCGTGGAGACGGGGAACGAGTGGAGACGGGGAACGGGTGGAGACGGGAACGGAGGGAGACGGGGAACGGAGTGGAGACGGGGAACCGAGTGGAACGGGGAATGGGTGGAGACGGGGAACGGGTGGAGACGGGGAATGTGTGGAGACGGGGAACGGGTGGAGACGGGGAACGAGTGGAGACGGGGAACGAGTGGAGACGGGGAAAAATCTCGGTTTTTTATCTGATTTCGTGAATCGACCGAATGAGAATGAGTTAGACTTGGCCGAAGCCAAGAAATCGATAGTTGTAACTCATTCTCATTCAATTTTGCTTCCGTCGTTATCATAATAATAGGATGCGGTTTCATTTAAAAAATCAACGCAGTATCTCCTCGTGATAAGAATGGTGTGATCAGCTATATCGTAGGGGGTTTCAGAGCGGGTGTGCTTTTGCTGCTGCGATGAGTAAAACGCGAGCGCGAAGACTAAAGTTAAGAGACGCATATTTTCACCAACTTTATTGAGTTTGTATTCAGATGTGGGCATGTGTTTTAATTTAAACGAACCCCCTCGTCATAGATAATCTGAAAAATAATTATTTTATCGAAAAATAACTATAGAATTTCATTTTTTTTAATTAATAGAAGCTAAAGGAAACTTAAACGAATACTCCATTATAAATAATTTTTTTTCGTACTATTGTATTTTCAAAATCATAAACTGATATACGATGAGCGAATTTTCGTGAATCATTTTCGCTTAGTTATTTTACATTGAATTTTATTATTAATTTCTTCTCCTATCGAGTATAATGATATAGAACACCATAAATATCATATCATTTATTCGCAATCAAAATATAATTTAATACATAAATATTTATATAGCTAGCTATCGAGGGTAAGCGTAGTAAAATTAGACATTGAGATCTCGCCGGTCGTCCCTTTCCATTTCGCTATCGTCCATGTTAACCAGCACAGCCCCAAAATCAATAGCAAACTATCGATCGCGACTGTTTTAAGCTGGATCGAGTCGTTTTCAAATTTGAATTTTTTACCTCTTCTGTACATCATCATATTTATAATGTTTCTTTTTAATAAAAAGTTATATTCGTCTTATTCTTAGCTCTCGCTGTGTTGTTATGACTTATATCCAAGCTCTACTAATTTCATTCTTCAAGGAGAAAGATATTTATAGGATGAAAATGAATTAAAAATTAATTAAATAATATTTATACTAAAATTAGACTTAGCCGAAGCCGAGAAGTCGATAGTTGTGAAATCAAAATCTATCATACATAGAATAATCAAAAGGTTACAAATAGAACAACGTAGTAAGTTCTACAACATACTTTAATTTCAACCTGTTAGGTCATACAAGTTTGAAAATCTAATGCTGTCAATATTATGGCATCTTACACCTAGAAATTTCCGATCTAAATTCTTTGTTAGTAAAGGGAACAAGAAAATCAAATTTGTGCCAAAACGCATAATAAAATCGCACTAAAGGGAGCGTTACCTTGGTGAATTTTAAAAATTCGAAGAAAAAAAAATAATGGTCATGCGTAAATGCAATTTCAATCTATCAATTAGTTATGACCTACTGTAAGGAGGCATGTTAGTTTACGGCCTAAATTCCGTTATTTTTTTGTATTTCTGGTGGAAAAATTTCTAAAGGGAACAATCAATTTAAATTTTGGGCGAAAAGTCATAATAAAAGGAACGGTTTTTTGTTCTATCACCTTACGCAAAGGGGGAACACTTAGGGTGTTTTTCCGGAAATTTTGAAACTTGTCCCAGGAACCCCCCGTGCCCCCTTAAACTTATGAGGAGTACCTAAGAACCCTACGACTGATTTTAGTTTTACGATATCTCAAATTATTCCTGGGTTATTATCGCACTAAAGGGAACTTTACCTTGTGAATTTTAAAAATTAGTAGAAAAAAAATAATGGTCATACGTAATGCCAATTTCAAATCTATCAATATTATGACCTACTGTAAGGAGGCATGCTAGTTTACGGCCTACCATTCGTTATTTTTTTATTTCTGCTAATTTCTAAAGGGAACAATCAATTTAAATTTTTGGCAAAAAGCCATAATAAAGGGAACGGTTTTCTGTTCATCACCTTACGCAAAGGGGGAACACTTTGGGTTTTTTTCCGGAAATTTTGAAACTTGTCCCAGGCACCCCCCCCCGTACCCCATTAAACTAATAAGGAGTACCTAAGGACCCTACGACTGATTTAAGTTTTACGATATCTCAAATTATTCCTGGGTTATTGTCACGTGTTGCCGCCATGTTTATAAATATATTTAAAACTGTAAGACCTAGCAGGTTGAAATAATAAATTACTGTGGTGCTTACTACGTTGTGCTATTTCCATCTCTTTGGTTATTCCGAGTATGATAGATTTTGGATTTCTTTAGCACCAAATTGGCCATTTCCGTTCCGATATATTTATTTTATTTTTCAAAAAAAAGTTACATATTACCATTTTTAAAAGAAAAATATCTTTCCCGGTGCGTGAACTAAGGGGCTGCAGGTCATACAGTTTTGAATATATAAACATGGCAACATGGCATCTTCATTAAAAAGAGTGAAATCGACCGAATGAGAATGAGTTAGACTTAGCCGAGGCTGAGAAGTCGATAGTTGGGAAATCAAAATCTATCATACTTAGAATAATTAAAAGGTTACAAATAGTACAACATAGTAAGTTCTACAACATACTTTAATTTACACCTGCACCTGTTAGGTCATGCAAGTTTAAAAATATAAGCCTGTCAATATTATGGCATCTTACACTTCTGGAAATTTCCGATCTAAATTCTTTGTAGGTAGGAAACAAGAAGATCCAAATTACAAAAAACGCATAAATAAAATCGCACTAAAGGGAACGTTACCCTGTAAATTTTAAAAATTCGAAGAAAAAAAATTAATGGTCATGCGTAAATGCAATTTCAATCTATCAATTAGTTATGACCTACTGTAAGGAGGCATGCAAGTTTACGGCCTAAATTCCGTTATTTTTTTTTTATTTCTGGTGGAAAAAATTTCTAAAGGGAACAATCAATTTAAATTTTTGGCGAAAAGCCATAATAAAGGGAACGGTTTTTTTGTTCCATCACCCACGCAAAGGGGAACACTTAGGTTTTTTTTTCCGGAAATTTTGAAACTTGTCCCAGGAACCCCCCGTACCCCTTTAAACTAATGAGGCAGTAACCTAGGACCCTAGACTGATTTTAGTTTTTACGATTATCTCAAATTATTCCTGGGTTATCGCACTAAAGGGAACATAACTCGTTGAAGAGCTTAAAAAATCGGTAGAAAAAAAATAATGGTCATGCGTAAATTAGTTATGACCTACTGTAAGGAGGCATGCAAGTTTACGGCCTAAATTCCGTTATTTTTTTTTTATTTCTGGTGGAAAAAATTTCTAAAGGGAACAATCAATTTAAATTTTTGGCGAAAAGCCATAATAAAGGGAACGGTTTTTTGTTCCATCACCTCACGGAAAGGGGAACACTTAGGGTTTTTTTTCCGGAAATTTTGAAACTTGTTCCAGGAACCCTCCGTACCCCCTTTAACTAATGAGGAGTACCTAAGGACCCTACGACTGATTTTAGTTTTACGATATCTCAAATTATTCCTGGGTTATCGCACTAAAGGGAACATTACCTTGCGAATTTTTAATCTATCAATTAGTTATGACCTACTGTAAGGAGGCATGCAATTTAAATTTTTGGCAAAAAGCCATAATAAAGGGAACGGTTTTTTGTTCCATCACCTTACGCAAAGGGGGAACACTTAGGGTTTTTTTCCGGAAATTTTTAAACTTGTCCCAGGAACCCCTTGTACCCCCTTAAACTTATGAGGAGTACCTAAGGACCCTACGACTGATTTTAGTTTTACGATATCTCAAATTATTCCTGGGTTATTGCCACGTGTTGCCGCCATGTTTATATATTCAAAACTGTAAGACCTAGCTGGTTGAGACAGGGAACGGGTGGAGACGGGGAATGGGTGGAGACGGGGAACGGGTGGAGACGGGAAACGAGTGGAGACGGGGAATGGGTGGAGACGGGGAACGGGATGAGACGGGGAACGGGTGGAGACGGGGAACGAGTGGAGACGGGGAACAAGTGGAGACGGGGAACGGGTGGAGACGGGGAACGGGTGGAGACGGGGAACGGGTGGAGACGGGGAACGGGTGGAGACGGGGAACGGCAGGAGACGGGGAACGGGTGGAGACGGGGAACGGGTGGAGACGGGGAACGGGTGGAGACGGGGAATGGGTGGAGACGGGGAAAAATCTCGGTTTTTTAGCTGATTTCGATCGATTCTTTCGCCTTTTTCCGAAATACTCGATCGAGATAATAAATAATATAAGTAAGACCATCGAGTTGACGGGGAACCGGTGGAGACTGGAACGGGTGGAACGGGAACGGGTGGAGACGGGGGAACGGGTGGAGAACGGGGAACGGGTGTGGAGACGGGGAACGGGTGGGGACGGGGAACGGGTGGAGACGGGGAACGGGTTGAGACGCGGGAACGGGTGGAGACGGGGAACGGGTGGAGAGGGGGAACGAGTGGAGACGGGGAATGAGTGGAGACGGGGAACGGGTGGAGACGGGGAATGGGTGGAGACGGGGAAAAATCTCGGTTTTTTAGCTGATTTCGATCGATTCTTTCGCCTTTTTCCGAAATACTCGATCGAATGATAATAATAATAGTAAGTAAGGACCATTCGAGTGACGGGGAACGGGTGGAGACGGGGAACGGGTGGAGACGAGGAACGGGTGGAGACGGGGAACGGGTGGAGGCGGGGAACGGGTGGAGACGGGGAACGGGTGGAGACGTGGGAATGGGTGGAGACGGGAAACGGGTGGAGACGGGGAACTGAGTGGAGACGGGGAAATGAGTGGAGACGGGAACGGGGGAAGCGGGGAATGGGGTGGAGACGGAACGATGGAGACGGGGAACGGGTGGAGACGGGTAACGGGTGGAGACGGGGAACGGTGTGGAGACGGGAACGAGTGGAGCGGGGAATGAGTGGAGACGGGGAATGGGGTGGAGACGGGGAACGCGGGTGGAGACGGGGAAAAATCTCGGTTTTTTTAGCTGCTGATTTCGATCGATTCTTTCGTCTTTTTCCGAAATACTCCATTGAATGATAATAATAGTAAGTACGGACCATTCGAGTGACGGGGAACGAGTGGAGACGGGGAACGGGTGGAGACGGGGAACGAGTGGAGACGGGGAACGAGTGGAGACGGGGAACGGGGCTGCGAGACTGCGGAACGGGTGGGAGGTCGTGGGACGGGTCGAACGGGGAACGGGTGGAGACGCGGTAAACGGGTGGAGACGGGGAACGGGTGGAGACGGGGAACGGGTGGAGACGGGGAATGGGTGGAGACGGGGAACGGGTGGAGACGGGGAACGAGTGGAGACGGGGAACGGGTGGAGACGGGGAACGGGTGGAGACGGGGAATGGTGGAGCGGGGAACGAGTGGAACGGGGAACGGGTTGGAGACGGGGGAATGAGTGGAGAGGGGAACGGTGGAGACGCGGGAACGAGTGGAGGACGGGGAATGAGTGGAACGGGGAACGGGTGGAGACGGTGAACGGGTGCGAGACGTGGGAACGGGTTGGAGACGCGGAACGGAGTGGAGACGGGGAACGGGTGGAGACGGGGAACGGGTGGAGACGGGGAAAAATCTCGGTTTTTTAGCTGATTTCGATCGATTCTTTCGCCTTTTTCCTAAATACTCGATCGAATGATAATAATAATAGTAAGTAAGGACCATTCGAGTGACGGGGAACGGGTGGAGACTGGGAACGGGTGGAGACGGGGAACGGGTGGAGACGGGGAACGGGTGGAGGGGAACGGGTGGAGGCGGGGAACGGGTGGAGACGGGGAACGGGTGAAGACGGGGAACGGGTGGAGACGGGAACGGGTGGGGACGGGAATCGCGGTGGAGACGGGGAACGGGTGGAGACGGGGAACGGGTGGAGACGGGGAATGTGTGGAGACGGGGAACGGGTGGAGACGGGGAACGAGTGGAGACGGGGAATGAGTGGAGACGGGGAACGGGTGGAGACGGGGAATGGGTGGAGACGGGGAAAAATCTCGTTTTTTTTGCTGATTTCGATCGATTCTTTCGCCTTTTTCCGAAATACTCGATCGAATGATAATAATAATAGTAAGTAAGGACCATTCGAGTGACGGGGAACGGGTGGAGACGGGGAACGGGTGGAGACGGGGAACGGGTGGAGACGGGGAACGGGTGGAGACGGGTAACGGGTGGAGACGGGGAACGGGTGGAGACGGGGAACGGGTGGAGACGGGGAATGGGTGGAGACGGGGAACGGGTGGAGACGGGGAACGAGTGGAGACGGGGAATGGGTGGAGACGGGGAACGGGTGGAGACGGGGAATGGGTGGAGACGGGGAACGAGTGGAGACGGGGAACGGGTGGAGACGGGGAATGAGTGGAAGACGTGGGAACGGAGTTTGGGAGACGGGAACGAGCTTGCGAGACGGAATGGGTGGAGACGGGGAACGAGTGGAGACGGGGAACGAGTGGAGACGGGGAAAAAATCTCGGTTTTTTAAGTATGATAGATTTTTGATTTCTTTAGCACCAAATTGGCCATTTCCGATATATTTATTTCATTTTTCAAAAAAGTTACAAGTTACCATTTTTAAAGGAAAATATCTTTCCAGGTACGTGAAGTAAGGGGCTGCAGGTCATACAGTTTTGAATATATAAACATGGCAGCATGGCATCTTCGTTAAAAAGAGAGAAATCGACCGAATGAGAATGAGTTAGACTTAGCCGAAGCCGAGAAGTTGATAGTTGTAACTCATTCTCATTCAATTTTGCTTCCTGGGTTTAATTAGTGAATCGACCGAACGAGAATGAGATAGACTTAGCAGAAGCCAAAAAAAATCGATAGTTGTAACTCACTCATTCAATTTTGCTTTCGGCCTCGAAAGTTGTAACTCATTCTCATTCAATTTTGCTTTCGGCCTCGAAAGTTGTAACTCATTCTCATTCAATTTTGCTTTCGGTCTCGAAAGTTGTAACTCATTCTCATTCAATTTTGCGTTCGGTCTCGAAAGTTGTAACTCATTCTCATTCAATTTTGTTTCCTCGGCTTAAATAGCGAATCAACCGAATGAGAATGAGTTATAGACTTAGCCGAAGCCGAAAAAATCGATAGTTGTAAGAAATCAAAATCTATCGTACTTAGAATAATTAAAAGGTTACAAATAGTACGTACAACGTAGTAAGTTCTACAACATAGGTCTCTCAACCTGTTAGGTCATACAAGTTTGAAAATATAAGCCTGTCAATAATATGGCATCTTACACTTCTGGAAATTTCCGATCTAAATTCTATGTAAGTAAAGGGAACAAGAAGATCAAATTTGTGCCAAAACGCATAATATAATCGCACTAAAGGGGACGTTACCTTGTGAATTTTAAAAATTCGTAGAAAAAAAAATAATGGTCGTACGTAAATGCAATTTAAATCTATCAATTAGTTATGACCTACTGCAAGGAGGCGCGCTAGTCTACGGCCTAAATTCCGTTATTTTTTTTTATTTCTGGTGGAAAAAATTTCTAAAGGGAACAATCAATTTAAATTTTTGGCATGTGCCATAATAAAGGGAACGGTTTTTTATTCCATCACCTTACGCAAAGGGGGGAACACTTAGGGTTTTTTTCCGGAAATTTTGAAACTTGTCCCAGGAACCCCCCGTACCCCCTTAAACTTATGAGGAGTACCTAAGGACCCTACGACTGATTTTAGTTGTACGATATCTCAAATTATTCCTGGGTTATTGCCACGTGTTGCCGCCATTTATATATTCAAAAAACTGTTAGACATAGCAGTTGAAATAAAAAATTACTGTGGTGCATACTACGTTGTACTATTTCTATCTCTTTGGTTATTCCGACAATGATAGATTTTGGATTTCCTTAGCACCAAATTGGCCATTTCCGTTCCGATATATTTATTTTATTTTTTCAAAAAAAAGTTACAAATTACCATTTTTAAAAGAAAATATCTTTCCCGGTACGTGAAGTAAGGGGCTGCAGGTCATACAGTTTTGAATATATAAACATGGCAACATGGCATCTTCATTAAAAAGAGTGAAATAGACCGAATGAGAATGAGTTAGACTTAGCCGAAGCCGAGAAGTCGATAGTTGTGAAATCAAAATCTATCATACCTAGAATAATTAAAAGGTTACAAATAGTACAACGTAGTAAGTTCTACAACATACTTTAATTTAAACCTGCACCTGTTAGGTCATACAAGTTTGAAAATATAAGCCTGTCAATATTATGGCATCTTACACTTCTGGAAATTTCCGATCTAAATTCTTTGTGAGTAAAGGGAACAAGAAGATCAAATTTGTGCCAAAAAAAAACGCATAATATAATCGCACTAAAGGGAACGTTACCTTGTGAATTTTAAAAATTCGTAGAAAAAAAAATAATGGTCGTACGTAAATACAATTTCAATCTATCAATTAGTTATGACTTACTGTAAGGAGGCATGCTAGTTTACGGCCTAAATTCCGTTATTTTTTTATATTTCTGGTGGAAAAAATTTGTAAAGGGAACAAATCAATTTAAATTTTTGGCAAAAAGCCATAATAAAGGGAACGGTTTTTTGTCCCATACTTAGAATAATTAAAAGGTTACAAATAGTACAACGTTTGAAAATATAAGCCTGTCAATATTATGGCATCTTACACTTCTGGAAATTTCCGATCTAAATTCTTTGTGAGTAAAGGGAACAAGA